>JZLH01S0209909.1:0-13578 GCA_001188425.1 Eucidaris tribuloides
AATTCACTTAATTGATAGTTTTGTGTGTTAGTTCAGCTTTCGGATTAATCATGTTTCGTCTTATTTCGCTAAAAAACAGTCCTTGAGGATCTAATGTCCATTTACGCTATACGACGGTTACACAACGAAAAGACTTTATGCGGTATATATAACTTCGATGTAAAAGAGACGAACGTGTATTATTGAATGAAGTATACTTTATTATAGTCTACATTAGAACTTATTTCTTTATTTTAGTTTTGTGTTTAGCAGAATTTTCGCATACAAAAGATCAACAGAATGTTCTTTATTTTTTGTTTTTTTCAAGTATATTTGTGTAATTTTGTATTTTTTTTTTATCTCTATAGATGGCTATTTATCAAAATCCATATTTATATGAAGAGACGAATGATCACAAATAATTGGCATTAATTTTACCAAAAAAAATTCGTAAAGTCTGTGACTTTTAAATTTTACATTACTCATTCTAGTATTATGAACGCCGAAGGGAAGTATTAACACAAACAACGGCTACTTTTGAACTATATGCCTGTAAATTTGTAAAAATTATCTTGTCAAATATGTAACGTTAATTTTTCAGCCAACTCGACCATCACTCCACCTCACCTTACCTTCACCCCACCCCACTTCACCCCACCCCTCTCCCAATTTTCCGTGTACTATAATGATTTTTTTTTGGTCCCGTTGTGTATATACATGTTACTCTGTAGAGACCCGAGTCAATATGGCTGGTTGTACCATCCGTCAAACGCCCGACTTTGTTAAATATTGTTGCCCTGATGATGATACGATACTTAAGACCAAATTAAGTCTATGTATGGAGAGTTAATTCAATAGTCTCCGTTTGTCCTCCTTGTTTTTCATGGTAATCTTCAGTCTTGGCTTTCGTTCTTTCTTTGAGACTGATTCTTATTTTTTAATTACGCTGCGTCTGCTTACTTTGTCCCTACTTCCTTTTTCTGTTTTCTTTCTTTCTATCTTTTTTTGCTTTTTTCGCCTAAAGCCAAAACCATTAACGAAAATAGCCCGCAATTTTATATACTCCAGGACACCAGAGATCAGAGAGCTATTCTTTTAAAAACGTAATCCGTATACATTCAGTACCAAACTGCACGAACAGATTTTTTTATGAAAGCCTTTTCTCTGAAAATATACATTTTGAAAATTACTGATCAGCTGTTAATTCAAATTATCATCAAAATTCGTTGCTACGAACTTGTACCTGTCTACCAATTTCATTGCTTGTATTGGGTTAGTACGATGACTGACGTAACGTTTGTTTTTTACTGTTCTCCATCCAAAGCTGTTTTTGACGAAATGTGATGATTTCTACATTTTTTACATCCTAATAAGAAAAGAATTTCAATTACAGTCATTAGGAGAGACTAATGAAATCTATTGCGCACTAAATATCACAATTGTATTTTCTCTCTTAATAGTTTAACCTAAATTAATCAAGTACGTCCCGTCTTCAATATGCCGTGAGAAATCCATTTATTTTCTTTCTTCTTTTTTTCATAGATAGAATTTCCTTCTTGTAATATCAAAGACTCTCACCTCTAGAAGCTATTAATTATTCCTCAACAGATAAATTACTTTGTTAGGCACGTTCACGCGTTGTTTATGCCTCCGCTCAATGGTGCCTGAGGAATCTCATGAAGAGGTTGTCCGTCCTTCTGTTCCGTCCGTCCGTTAACCTTGTTTACCACGTATCTTACGAATTGAAGATACTCTTTACGAAACTTAACTGAAGTCATATGCCCGGACGGCATGCATTGATATAAATTTTGGGGGTCAAACCTCAAGGCTGAAGAATTCACAACCAACCTGTTACTATTGAGCGTTTTCTCTCGGTTTACTTCAATATCTCAAGAATCTAAAATTTGAGTTTTTGTAACTTGCTATATACACAATATACACAATTTACTACATGATTTAATATTGGTTCATTAAAATTCAAATCATTCGTCATTCTGCACTGTTGCTTGTAATCTGTACGCGTTACACGAAAAGGAATGTAATTGAAAGATGCACTACGTATGGTTTTGTGTGGCCCAAATTGCTAGCGGAATGTCGAGCATACTGCCCAGCAGTCGAATCCTGTTTTCATCTGCTGTTCGTGTTAAAAATAAATCTTATGCAACTTCAAATTTTTGAAAAATAATCTGCATTATCACATTCTATAACACTTGCAAATGAGCTGTCGAAAACTTTATGATATCTTGTACCTGCGTGTAAACACACTTTGTTAACTAATAAAAGGCCAGTTAATAAAAAAATAAAAATATGATGTGCTTTATTCTTCTTTTTATTGTATGAATATTTATGAGTATTGAACATTGAAAAATTACACAAATAATATTGAAATTTCTGCCACTTCTTATTTGAACAATAATTCGGATTTGTTTGATTCCTTGTTATTTTCTATTGCTGTTGTTTGTAGTTGTAACCGTGTAAATTGAGGTGATATGAGATCTCGGTGATGTAATAGTCATGCTGAATCTCATCATCCGCTTAGTTTTCAATCAAGAAAGCAAGATTAAATTAGCACAACTTTTGCGAGAATTTAAAAGTTGCGTCCGTCTATGATTGACTGATGTGTGTAGCTACGTTTTTTTTTACGTATGGTGAGAAGAAATCATGAATGATAGTGCAATTAACAAATCGAGGAGTCATGACATTTCATGGAAGATTTGATTTTATATACTGTTTAAGTCATTTTTTAAAATCAGTTATTTAAATGAAATTAAATTTTTTGTTTTAAAATCACGATATTTAAATTATGTTTAAAGCCAAGTTTAGTTTTTGGGATTTTTTTTTATTTGAAGCTTTATGCCAAAGTTATAACCCTCAATAATAGATTCTGAATGTCTTTATTTTTTTAAAATTAATTCCCCCCCCCCCGAGATTTTTCACTATAATTTCACATTATAGCATCAAAGTTAATAATGTTAAGTTATCTGAGTTATACCTCATCAAAAAAGCAGACTTGCCTTCTTTCAGATGAGTTTATAGCTCTGTAAGCTTTTTAACTCTTTGATGCTCTAATGTAAATATATCGAAATATCTTCGCCCCCCCCCGAGATTTTTTAATTAATTAAAAAAAAAAAAACTAAAGACATTCAGAATCTATTATTGCAGGTTATGACTTTGATGTGCATAAAGCCTTTCAAATATAAAAAATCCCAAATAAACTTGCCTTTAAAGACACTATATACACTGCCGTAACCCGTTTAAAAAATGTTCGAATTTTGCTTATCTGACATAATCTGACAGCTGTTTTAATGGACAATAAATACCCTAGAACACAAAATAGTTTTGACAGTTATCTGATTCACTAGTACAATATGTGGCAGATACAAATCTGGCACATTAATTTCCTATCGGCGATAGGAAATTTCTGCAACACAGCAGTTTATGGGAAAAGCTGAATGGTCTCTCAATGATTTTCACTTTTTCAAAGCCACTTAATATTCGTTTTTAACTGCAATTTTTTCAGTTCATTTTTTAACCTTATAAGAGACACTTTGGTAGCATCGAATCATTTTTTTTTTTTGGGGGGAGCTCAATCTTTTAAACTGGAACATTTTATTACAATGCTTTTAAGTCGTATTTAATTCACCCCCTTAAATCGACTTCAACATCGTGATCGAAATCACCTTCCAACAAAAAAAAAAAACACCTACCCCATTACTGTGTACAGGTGGGGCTTTGGATCGCTCCACCACCGTAAAATTCGATTATTTGGTTATTTTCTTATTTGCAGGATGTTACAATTTCATGAGGCAAATAAGTTTTCCCTTACTTATTAATACTTATCATCGTAAAACTCAATTATTCAACATTACGTAAAAAAACAAGCACACGATGAATATTTGTTCTCCTAAAAATTTTCGTTATTTTTAAACATCTCTACCCACAAAAGCCTCATTTACGTTCACTGGAGTATAATACCCTCCCTACTTCAAAAGTATTGCCAACATGCAACTAAAACGCCATGCATTTTGAGTGAAGGTGTTCTTTCTGATGATGTCCAACATTAAATTTATTATTGGAAAATAACAAATTGTTTTTTAAAACATCAATGAATATTGTTTCTCGTTTCTTCTCAAGCGGAGAGATTATCCAATGCAGCGCGCCCAGACAGAGGCTTGGAACAAAAATTTTAACCCCTTGTTTCGCCTCCTGCATGGTTGGCGTATTTAATTCACAATGGCATCTAATTCGGTTTCATATTACCAATTGAAACGTTTTGATGTTTGGAAAGACTTCCAGCCAAACATTTAAAATATCAACATGTTCCTTTCTGATGGTCTCAAAAGAAACCACACCCCCAAAGCACGGAGTATCTGACCTTTACCTATTCTTCATAAGACGTAAAAAGGAGGAATACGCCCCATAATTTTAGACTTTTCAAGTTATAATTTCTTATTCTCTTCTCATTCTAAAAGCAGTTTTTTATTGTAAACAATCTTCAATAACTGTCTTGAGACTTTCTCAGTTTTTATTGATATAATGAATCGAAGAAACGCCTCATCTTTGATTATACCATTATTCCTCCTTGTTACTGTCTTATGAAATTGGGAGTCACTTTTGTCTTCGAGTTAGTGTCTTCTTTCTGAACCCCTTCAGAAACATAGTCCCACTTTTCGTTTGTCTGGAGTCTTTTCCAAACCATCAAAAACCGTTCATCGTAATTATGAAAATCAATTTTACTATGCTAAGTGAATTAACGTAATGCAGGTGCGTGGTTAGATCGGTGCAGATTAAATGGGTGAGGTGAGATGCTGATTGTTTTGATG
Source organism: Eucidaris tribuloides (assembly GCA_001188425.1). Taxonomy (NCBI): domain Eukaryota; kingdom Metazoa; phylum Echinodermata; class Echinoidea; order Cidaroida; family Cidaridae; genus Eucidaris; species Eucidaris tribuloides. The sequence continues at coordinate 4,803 of JZLH01S0209909.1, forward strand.
TGTCTTGAATTGATGATGAGTACCTGTGGGTCCATAATTCGCGTGGATTGCCTGATGGGAGACTCGATGGAAGGACATGAATTAAGGAGGTGCAAGGATGATGAATAATGCCCGTGATGTTAAATGGGGTGCCATGGTTAGATGCGTGCATCTTAATGGTGATTGGTGGTTGATGGGTGCATGGTTAAATGTGCATGTTTTTAGATTGGGTGCATGTCGGATGCGTTGCATGGTTAGATGTGTGCGTGGTTTAGATGCGTCATGGTTAGATGGTCATTGTTTGATGTACTTGGATTGATGGATTGATTTTTTGGCGTGCATAAATTGGTGATGGAAGGAACCGAATGAAAGAAGGTCAGAGAGGATCATGAATGAATGTATGCGTTATGATGGGTGCATCTTAAATGGTGTGATTTAGATGTGCCATGTCGTATGGGTGAGGTTAGAATGGTGCTATGTCCGGCATGGTGATGTTAGATGGGCATGGTCGATGTGTGGATGTTAGGATGTTGCATGCCGTCGATGCGTGCATGTCGGATGGTGGATGTTAGATCGTTGCTATGTCGATGGGTGGCATGGTCGGATGTGGATGGTTAAATGCGTGCATTTGTTAAATCGTGAATGTTAGATGGTGCATGTCGATGCGTGCCATGGTTAGTATGGTGCATGTTTAAGATGGTTGTGCATGTAAGATGCTGCATTGTTATTATGGGTGCATGGTCGAATGGTCGTGCGCTTCTTAGATCATGTTAATTAAATGGGTGCATGGTAAGATGTGCATTTTTAGATGGGTGCCATGGTCGATGCGTGTGTGCTTAATGCGTTCATTGTTAAATTAAATTGGTGCATGTCAGATTGGGCATGGTTAAATATAATGTGGATGGGTGCAATGCTTAACTTAAATTGGTCATAGTAGATGCCGTGCATGAGTTAGATGGTGCATGTCGGATGTACTCATCTTCCGTGCATTCGTTAGAGCTTGTATGTCAGATGGTGCATTTGTCAGTATGTACATGTTAGTATGGTGCATGGTTAGATGGAATTTGATGTCGGATGGGTGCATGGCGAAGGGCATCGTTTAAATAGTGAACTGTTGTATGGGTGCATTGTTAGGTGTGCATTCGTTAATTAAATGGGTGCATCTTCGATGTAGGCTGCGTCAGATGGGTGCCATGCGTCAGATGCGTGCTATGGTTAGATGGGTGCATTCGTTAGATGGGTGCATGGTTCAGATTGGGGCGTTCGGTCAGATGGCTTTGCATGGTCAATGGGTGCATGGTCGATTGGTCTGCATGTTAGTATGGGTGCATGTTAGATGGGTCATTTATAGATGTGCATGGTTAGAATGGGCGTTCAATGGTGCATTCGTCAGATGGTGCCATGGTTAGATGGGTGGCATGTTTTAGATGGTGCATTTTAGATCATGACTTAAATTCATGATAATCCCCCTTCCAACAAAAGATTGCCTACCCCGAGTACTTTACAGTTCGGGTCTTGATCCCCCCCCCCTCCCCTAAAAATTCGAATATGTGTATTTCTTTATTGAGGATTTTACAATTTCATAGGCAAAGTAAGTTTTCTTACCATTAATGCTGATATCATCGTAATCAATATTTCAAACATTACGTTACAAACAATAACACACATGAATAATCTGTTTCTCCTCAAAAAATGTTCGCCATTTTTAAACATCATCTCTACCACGGAAAAGCTCATTACGTCAATGCATCCAGTAGATAAATATAATAATATCAGCCTAACTGCTATTTAATACATCTGCTTGCTATGTGCAGATCAAACAAATAAATAAATAAATGCACAACAAATTGCCGTATATATACAATGTTGAATAGTTGGATTAGTAATGAGTTAGATTCCTATGATGGTTGATCGCATGGATGGATCTAAATGAAGGTGCATAGAGCGATTGATATGAATGGGGCATTATTTTAGATTTGCCGTGCTGGTTAGATGGTTCATGTCGATGGTGTGCATTGCGGTAGTGGACATTCGTGCTGGTAATGGTGTCTGTTAGATCTGCATGGTTTTGAATGGTACTTTTTGTGGATGTAGTTTTGGTTCATAAATTGCCGCGTGATGAAGGCAGCGGAATGGATGAAGAACCTGAATGAAAAGAAAGGTGCAGAGGGATGATGAATGAATGGGTGGATTGTTTTAGATGGTTGCATGTTAGATGTGCATGTCAGATGTGGCATGTTAGATGGGCGTTGCGTTCTTTAGATGCGCGTGCATCGTTAAATGGTCCGTGAATGTTTAATGGTCATTGATTCAGCATGGGCAGATGGTCGGATGGGGTAGCAATAATGGGTGCAAGGCATTGGTTGCAGATTCAAATTGGTGCAAGTCGATGGTGCATGTTTGATGACTTGATTGATGGATGAGTTTTTGGTGTGCATTAAATTGCTTGGATTGGGAGGATGATGATGAAGGAAACATGATGGAAAAAGGGTGCAGAGAGGAATGATGAATGAATGGGGTATGTTAGATGGGTGCCATCGTTAACTGGTGAATGTTCAATGGTGCATGGTTTTAATGGTGCATGTTAGATGGGTGCTATTGGTCAGGCGTGATGGTTAGATGTGCATGGTCGATGGATGCATCGTCGGATGGCGTGGATGGTTAACGTGCATTGTTAAATGTGTTGAATGGTTAGATGGTGCCATGGTCGGATGCGGTGTTCTATTCGAATGCTGCATGTTGATTGCCATGTAAGATGGTGCTCGTTTATGGGTCATCGTCGATGCCATCGCGTGTTGTGCTTAATGGGTTCATGGTTAATTAATTGTGCATGGTGAGATTAGGGCATGTAACATAGTGAATGGTCGTGGGTGATTGTTTAGAAGGTGCATGGTTAATTAAATGGGTGCATAGTTAGATGGTGCATGGTTAGATGGGTCATTGGCGCATGGGCTGCATCGGTTAGATGGGTATTGTCAGTATGGGTCGATGGTTAATTGGCTGCATGGTTAGATGTGTGCCATGCTTACATGGGTGCATGGTAATTAATTGTGCATGTCTAAGGGTATGTAAAATAGTAATTCCGATGGGTGCATTTGTTAATAGTGCATGGTTAATAAATGTCTGCGTTAGATGTGGCATGGTCAATGGGTGCATTTCAGATGGGTCTGTTAGCATGGGTCGCTGGATTGTTTAGCTTGCCGGTGCATCGTTTAGATGGGGCGTCGTCAATGGTCGGTGCATTTGGTTAGATGTGTGCATTGTCGGATGCTGATCGTAAGATGGGTGCCTATGGTTAGATGGTGCAATGTTTTGATGCGGTGCATTTTAAGATGTGGGTGTCAGATGTGCCATGTCACATGGTGCATTGGCTCAGATGGGAGCGATGTCGGATGCGCGTGCATGCGTTTGATGTACTTGCATTGATGGATGGTTTTTTGTCGTGCCATAAAATGGGTGGATGTCGAGATGGATGATTGAAGAACATGAATGAAAAGAGGTTGCAGAGCAGATGGATGATAATCGTGATCGTTAGATGTGCATGGTTAGATGTGTTGGTTAATGTGCATTGTAAGATGGGTGCATGGTCGGTGGTGCGAGGTTAGATGGCATGGTTAGATGGGTGCATACTGTTTAGATGTGCATGTTAGTGGTTAGCATAGTCAGATGGTGTCCATGGTTAGAGTTGTGCATAGTCGGATGGTGCATAGTCATATGGATGTGCATGCGTTTTGATGGGTGCTGGATTGATGTATGAGCACTCGTTGCATGATTCGGTGGATGACAGATGAATATGGAAATTGGTAGGTGTACAAATTAATTTATATTTTTACTTGATTAGGGCAATTAAGATTGATTACCATAAAGATCCTAAATGTAAGGCATAGGCTAATGATCGTCATAACATAAATCAGCAGATGACAATGTTAAGCTGATAACGTGTTCTAACGCGTTTACTTTCCAATTCATTTTTTCAAACTAAAATTTTCTTTCACAAAATACATCATTTCATGTTTCGACTCATAAGAATTTAAGACTTTCTTCCATGCGGTACTGCGAGCTTGACGGAAACTCCGAGGAGCGAAGCGACCGAGCGGGGTATGGAGTTCAATTCCGCCTAATTCCGCCTCCCCGTAGAACTTTTTTACAAAATTGTCTTACATGGTCTATACATTTGTTCTAAAGTATATTTGCTTCAATATTCATAAATTTAACTTCGCATTTCAAAAAGATTACATGAATTTATGGAAAAACTATATTTCAGTAGTCATACTTTGCTAGGAGTGAACCTCCCAGCGGAGGATGCGTGTGCGAGGGGAATTTCCTTTCCCCTCCCACGGAGAACTTTTTTTGAAAAAAAACGCATTGAAAAGACGTGTTTTTAATCAAGCATTGTAAATACATATTTTTATCAAGATTATTAGGTTTCACGATTTTCAAAAAATGTTACAGGAAAGTATGTGAAAAAAAAACTAATCTTAGTCATACTTTGCCCAAGAGCGACGCGACCTAGGGAAGGTAGTTGTGCGGACATACCTCCCACCCCCCCCTCGCTCTACTGAGGCAATCGTTTTGAGAATTACGCATTTCGAAAAGACGTATCTCTTAAGCATTAAATAAATTGTATTTGTTTTTTTTTCTATTAGTATTTCAGAAGATGGACAGGAAGATATGTGAAAAACTTTTAATTCGTTATTCATACTTTGCCAATCGAAGCGACGGTGACCGAGTGGAGGAGGGTGTATACCCCTTCCAAGTAGGACTTTTTTAAACATACTCGTTACTCCAAAAGACGTTGTTTTCTAAGCTTGTCTATACATTATTCTTAAGTATATTCTATCAAGATTATTTTAGATTGCGAGTTAGATTTCAAAGATGTACAGGAGTTGGAAAAATATTATTTCAGTTTATCATATTCTAGGGAGTGAAGCCATCGGAGGAGGTGTCGGAGCGCGAATTTCTTCCCCCTCCCACGGAGAACTTTTGAAAAAACGCCATTGAAAAATGACCGTTTTTTTTAATCAGCTTGTAAATAACTATATTTATCACAAGATTATTAGGATTGTCAGGATTTCAAAAGATGTACAGAAGTATGTTGAAAAAAAAACTAATTCTTAGTATACTGCGAGAGCGACCGACCTAGCGGACGAGTTTGTGGGGAATACCCTCCCACCCCCCGCCCCCCCCTCCCGCTTTCTGACGGAGGAACTTTTGAAATACGCATCGAAAGACTATTTCTAAGCATGTAAATAGAATTCTTAGATGTCAAAGATGGACAGGAAGTTTTGCTTGAAACTTTAATTCGTACATATTGCCAGGAGAGGTGACCGATGGAGGAGGGTGTGATACCCCTTCCAAGGTATGACTTTTTTAAACATCCACGCTACCCAAAAGACTGTTTCTAAGCTTGTCTATACATTAATTTCTTAAGTTATTCTATTCAAATTATTAGGATTGAGTTAGGATTCAAAAGATGTACAGGAGGGTGGGGAAAAACTTAATTTCCGTATCATACTTGCTTAGAGCGAAGCGACGAGCGGAGGAGGGTGTGGAAGCGGATTTCGTTTTCCTCCTTCCACGGGAGAACTTTTGAAAACAAAACGCTGGAAAAATTTGTTTCTAGAGCATGCGTACAATAATGGATTAGTTAGGATTGTGATAAAACGAGGTACAGCTAAGTATGTAACAAGTGTTATTTTGATAGTTATACGAAGCGACCGAGCGTGCATGGAGTTTGGCATTTCTAATCACTGGTTAAACAATATTTTTAAAGTATATTTCTTCAAGATTATTACGTATTGTAGTCATTTATTTCAAAAGAGTGTTACAGAAGTATTGTGAAAAACTATCAATTCGCTTAGCATATTGCATGAGGGAGCGAGATACCGATGAGGGGATTGTTGAGGTGGCACCCCCACGGACAACTTTTTGAAAATATTCACGAAAAGCCCGTGTCTGAAGCATGGGTAATAACACATTTTTTGAAACGTATATTTTATCAAGAATTATTTGCATTGTAGTCATTTTTCTTCAAAAAGATTTCAGGAAGTCTGTGCGAAAAAATGTAATTGAGTAGTCTTTGCATGCCGAGGGAGCGAAGCTTCGGCGTCCCAATTTCGTTAATACATTCGTCGAAAAGTTCATGACAGAACTTTAGGAAAATTTGCTTGATTTTCCGAGATGTTTTCGCCATTCAAACGTGCGGGCGAAAGTGCGTTTACGCATATGACTAGAAGTTATAATATGTGGAAACACCGGGAAGCATACAAGCAATTAACCAGAACTCTTCACATTCTTAGAATAAAAACGCGCCACAAGTATAATATTAGTTTCAACAAACGTAATATTGCGCCCAGGTTATGGAAAGCCAGCGGCTCCTGGCCTACCTTGTATCAACTATAAAATTTCGTTTATATAGTATATCTATTTATCAATATTTAACGGTGGTTGCAACATTATCGAATAATTAATTATTTACTTCATTGTATAATTTATATCTATCGATATTATTGTAAAGCCCACAAATTCACCCCCCCCCCAATTGTTGTTCATCGTAATCTCGGAAACTACTCTGCTCCCCGGAAAAAAAAGAGCATTTTCTGAATTAACGATTGATTTCATTTGTGTAATGCTTAATCCTCACATATGATTAGCATCAAAAAAACTTACAGATGGTAAAACACTTTGAAAGTGCTTTCCCTCTACAATAACTACAACAACATTTAATTTATTTAACGTGAATACACTTCATCAAATTGATGGCTGTTAAACCCCAAGTATTAGTGTTGTTAAATGGTACAAAAAAATTGTTATTATATTATTTGACAGACCTATATTTATCTATTCCATGCCCTTGCAATTTCTCGCTTCTCTGAAACTCTTCCAATTTTGAGAAATTACCCAAAGTGTAAAATGTCGGAGGGGGGACCCCGACATTTCCCATAGGTAATGTACATACTGCGACATGTTCTCCGATAACCTAAACATCACAATTTGTTACTATAAACAATTTTCATTACGTTTGATGTTGTTTTTTGATGCTTGGAGTGACAACAGAATACTTTATGAAAGATTGACGAAAAAATTGTCGGATCGACCAAAACTATACTTGGGCCTTGATTTACATTTCCAAATCAGAATATGTGAGAAACAAGTGGATAACTGAGAGTGAGTAGGTCTTTTAAATGATTGATTGATTGATTAATTGATTGATTGATTGATTGATTGATTGATTAATAGATTGATTGATTGATTGATTGATTGATTGATTGATTGATTGATTGATTGATTGATTGATTGACTTCTCTCCAGCAAAGTCACCACAATTTTACATGTTCCTAGAATTAGTTCCAAAAGGGGGGAAGCAAGTTTCGATTTCTGTGGCCCGAAAATATGGAATAGTTTGCCAGCACATGTTCGCTTTTCTACTTCAATCAACTCACTTAAGAAGAAGCTCAAGACATTTCTGTTCTCATTTTAAGGAATTGTAACGTAATTTTATCACCTTGAGAGCTATATGTAAAGCGCATAGAGCAGTTTTATATTGATTGTGCGCTATATAAGTGTCAGTTTATTATTATTAGTATTAGTATTATTATTATTATTATTATTATTATTATCATTATTATTATTATTATCATTATTATTATTATTATTATTATTATTATTATTATTATTATTATCATTATTATTATTATTATTATTATTAGAATTATTATTATCATTATTATTATTATTATTATTATTATTATTATTATTGATTGATTGATTGATTTTATAAGTTGACAATTGATCTCCTTATGAAACCCCTTTGATACCACTCATATACCTTCAATTCAAAGACCCCATCATAGTTTGTGTTTTGTGTCATTAAAAGCTTCTCCAAATGCTTTAAAACCTTCTCAAAACACTTTTGAACTCTTCAAAACAATTTAGAACCCCTTTGATTTTAAGAAATTTTAATGGGCTTTGTAAAGTAGTCTTTCCCCCTCCCTCGAATAGACTTGAAAAATATTGTGATTCATTTAGAACGCCCATTTAAAATGCATTTTACAAAGCTAAATCATTGGATTTTAAAGAGTGCGTACGTGTCGTTTTGCACACCCTCAAACTAGCACATCGAAATATTAAGCTCAGAAATTAGTTGCAACATGAAAGGAAATAATTGCTCGGGTGATTCAAAGCTTCGAAGCGACACGTGAAAACGATTTGAAGAAAACTTAGTGTCAATGATTTGCAATGGTTATCGTTTTGCTTAGATTAATCATTTTGATCCAGACAAATGAAGAATGATATACATTAAAAATGCAGTTTTCCAAATATGAGATTCGTACTTTCACTTTTACTTCCTACAGTTTTTGAAAGATATGTAGATGGTGAAACATTTGTATACTCACACATTGAAAGGGTACTTCACCTCACCTCACCTCATCTCACCTCACCTCATCCATACCCAGGGGACTGTTCAAACCATCTTCTTCCATCTTTACAGGTTTTCAGCTGCTCTTGGGCAATTACCGAGTCTGAGGCCGGTTCATTCCCCGATGCTGTCTGCCCATCTCTTCCACGGTCAAACCTCTTCTTCTACTTCCTTGCAGAATGGTTTTGGAAAGTTCTGTTCATCTGGAGACATGGCCATACCAAAAAAAGGGGGTAAATATGAGGCCTTTTAAGTGACCCATTGGCTCTAATAATGTAAATGACAAAAATATAAATTGAAACAAATTACTTAATTATTATTCTGTTTATCATGGGGCTTCCCATGAGCCACTACGCAAGGCCCGATGCGCCACAAGTA
>JZLH01S0209949.1:3087-15209 GCA_001188425.1 Eucidaris tribuloides
AAAAGAGTATCTGGAACATGAAAAGTAGCCCTCGAAAAGAAAATTTAATTTTTTTTCCCTGCCTTTATACACAAGGCTAATTATTTGACAATTTTTCTCCATGCTATAAACTGAGCTGTTTTATGTATACAATACAGCACAATCAGTTGAGTAGTTACGGTAGTTGCATGGAGAAGTGACCATGAATAGGGGGGAATCAACAAACTATGGTTAGAAGTTCATAACGAAAACAGGGGAGAAGAAAAACAAAAGAGCTGTCCTGTTTTATTATAGTTATGATAATTTATAAAATGAAAATCTTGAATAAATAACGACAAAATAAACACATAGGAGGTTTTTTCCGTTTCTTCCCAAAAAGCGGAAAAACCTGTTTTTCCGGGACGGAAAAAACGGTAAAAACCGGCGGAAAAAACCGCCTGCGGAAGAAACTGCCAACCCTGGTTTCAATATAATGTCTGATCAGAACTCAAGGTTAACAGTTATACTCATGAATTTTTCAATTCAAAGCTTCACTTAATTAATATTCAATTTGAATATCATTTGTTCCAAAAGATTGGCAAAATCTTGGGCTCAAATCACACAAACCTGACAGGTTTTCATAAGTGTCGATTATTAAGCAGTTACAGTGAACTGTGTATCAGACATTTAGTCATTCAAATACAGGAATAATATTGACTGCTACAACCTCTAAACACCACTCAAAGACTTCAGATCAAACAATTTCAAGGACATTTCACGGACTTTCATGGAAAACTATGATACCATGAATTTTCAATGTAAGTGGCAAACTCAAAGACTTTCAAACCCTGACATGTACTTTCAGCTAGTCTTTGTCTCAGCAGGCCTTCCACAAAGATCCAACATAGACGAGGCATCTCCAAAACCATGGCTTTGTGGACCTCTTGCTGAGGTACCATGGTATTTGCCCCACAGACAATTGTTTCAATGACTATTGAATACACTAACCCTAACCTGAAGTGTGATCCTAACTGTAACCCAACTCCTAACCCTGACCATAACCTCATCTGATCTGGAAACCCAATGGCAGGGATGGAATTGAGGCCGGCCTCAAGGCCAGATTTTACCGGCCTTGGCCTCGGACCGAGTCATGTGTACAAAATCTATGTGAAAAATATTTTTCCAGCGGCCTCGTGACTCAGAACGGTCGGCCTCGACTCCATCCCTGCCCAATGACATCCCTAACCTTAACTCTTTGTTTCCTGAGATATTGTCAGCGGAACAATTGTCGTAGGATCAAATGTTTGGTCACCCTTGCTGACTCTTTGGACCAATTGCCAACATCAGGCTGATATCTTTGTATGATCAGGAATGCAAAGCCATTAGGTTTATATCAGGCACTTCAAATCAGCTGAGGGATCCAGTAAGTATACATGCTTATGTATGCAATACTATGGACAGTGATTTTCCGTTTTACCGGTAAATGAAACGGAAAATCTGTTTTGTTCTTGTACTTTTCATGTAAAAATTCATGGAATTCACCTTTGCAAAACAGAATTCATGTTTTTGCTGTGTAACATTTTCTGTGAGAAAATAAAATTTCCATTTTAAGATTGGATTGAAATGGAATTACAGGTTTTCAGAAACGGAAAAGACCATTCCTTGAAACGGAAAATCACTGTCTCGACAATACACACACTTACAAACTTGTTAACATTTCATCAAGAGTTCAATTTGGTAATTTACAAGTAAAAAACTATGATTATTTTAGAAGTGACAGCAAAAGATGAAGTAATAATGTAATAGTAAGTCACAAATTGATAATTTCTAGACATATCTAGATAACTTCCAGTAAACGTAGTGCATTAGTGACCATGAGACCCAGCATACCAAAAATACCAATGTATCCATATGCTCCTCTCAACCTCTTCTTGGGTTCTGAAAAGAAAATACATAAAGAAAGATAAATATATACATACATAAATAAATACATATGTACATACATAAATAACTACATAAATACATAAATAAATATATGAATAGATTATCAGGGTATCTGTTAATTATCATTATTATTATTGCTTTGTCATCATTTCCAATGACAGGGACTAGAAAAGCGAACTTAATCACTGTTACCCACAGGCATCCAGTCCCGTGTGTTATGGATATGTGACCACAACACCGGGTTTTCACCCTTCTCTTTTTGATGCAGTGTGTGGGTTCTTTGACATGCTGAGGTGTTTCTGTCTCAATACGGGACCTCCAGCTTTACGTCCTATCCGAAGGATAATCAAATCAGATTTGGGTTGCGATATTGCAGAAATGGGGTGGCTACATGGGCAAAAAAAATTCATGTTGTTTTTGTCACAATCACCCCCTACCTTTAACATGTAACTGAAAAATGTTGCTATCTGCACTAATGCTCACTGTTATTTTGCTCAAATATCACATTTCAAATACTACAAGTCAGTTTATTATACATATAACTATAAGTATGTGGTGCATTCTGCCATCAAAATCTGATTTCAGGCATTTCTAGAAATGACTCAGAATACTCACACTCTTTAATATGACATTGACACAAGTTACAAGGTTATAGTCACTAACTGATTCTAAGTCAACATAAGGATACTCTGAATAGATGTACATGTATGTACCATAAGCGATGTTTGCACTTTGAATTGGACTACTGTCCTGGCAAATACACTAGATTAGGGATATGTTGACCTTCAGCATAACCGTGACTTGCACTGTATTTTTCTGTAATAATATTGCTGATTACTGCAGAGACGTAATTAATGTTTAACTATATCACAAAGCAGAGTAATTCCCCTAGTGTATGTAGAATAATCAAGCAAGCATGTAATTAACCATTGAATAACGTGCTAGAACAAAGTCCCTAAATAACTATGCATGAAACAATTTGTCTGTATTGGGTAGCTATTTAGAAAAATCACAGATTATTTGGTATGTGAACAAATATGTACTTGAAAAACATTTAGCCCTGAGTTTTTGTGGTAATTATTTTAAAAGAATGTCTGTCCTTTGACAGTCTTTAGCACTGTATTACTGTAGCAATAATACCAGGATATTAGAAACAAAATGATTTGAAATTTTAACACTTACTGGATAATATATCAAGACTAGAGGACTTGCTTAGTTGAAGAGAATTAAGAACTTGAATCAAAGTATTGACCATACAGAAACTAAACTCATGTACAGAGTTCACTTTAATCACTTAAACCCAATGCATATAAACGTCTGCCAATCCTGTTGTAATTCTTTCAAATCACATAAAATCTTTTACAAAAAAATACAAGGATTGAATATATACTAGTGTTCAAAATTTTCTGCTCTCTAAATGTCTTCTGCTTTCTTAGATTTCCTTTATCTGGAAACAAAGTTAACAGTTTATTTTAAACATAAGGGAAAAAGTACTTGCATTCATTCTAGTTGTTGCTATGTCCGGCAAGCATGCGGCAAGCCTTCAGGTTGTCAAGAGCAACCTTTGTCAGAAAGGTATGCATAATATTTGCATACAATACAAAAGCAGTCTATTCCACAATTTCTGTGGAAAATCTGCTTCACAGAAAACTGTGAGGAACATGATCAGGCAAAACCTACCTCCACTGTAGTACCCATGGGCATAGCTAAATCGACTCAAGACCCACACACCTCCAAGACAAGCAGCAGCCCTCTGTTAAATCAAAACAATGGAACAAACACAGCATCATAAGAAGAGCCACAATTTAAGAAGTTCCCAAAAACAGCATGAAAAGAAGACATAAAGATATAATAATCACCAAGAATAGTTTTTTTTTTCAGTCATTGGCAAATGTGAATCAGAAATTAATGCCGAGATTTTACAGTCAGTGTTGGAAAATCAAACATTTTTTTTTCTTTTATTTGATTTCACAGCAATTAATCATGGATTGAACATTCCATATATTTCAGTGAAGATACATCTTGATTTAGTGCCGTCGTCAAATAGAAATTCCTCTTTCGACATGTCACCTCAAACATTTAGCCGACAGACACAGCTGTCGACACAACAATGGTCAGATAAATTGGGACATTGAATACTTAAGACAGTCTTACACCACCATACCTATACATGTTTAAATACACCTGTATTGTGGCTACATACTACAGGGGATAATTAGCCTGCCAGGGGGCCCCAATGATGACTGACATCGCTATTGAAAGCAGCTCGTGGAATGTTGAACTTTGGACTTTCAATTGCCTGGCTCATCACAGCATGCCAGGGCTTGACCACATCATCAATTTCTGGGGAACCAAGATTTTTATGGTGTAGATTACACTCAGAACAATGGTTTTCAGTTTCTATAACCTTCTGCAAGCGTTAGAAAGAAAAAAAAAATGCTTGCTTTGAGAAGTGAATGCCTGCTGAGATGACATTGTTAGGTCCTGATTTATTACTTTGATACCCTGTGTGTTGTTGTCGGTAAGATAAAATCTCTGTCGACATATCGTCTTTCAGTCAAATACTGTTATCTCGACAAGCTTTTCGACAGAAGGCCTGTCGACGACGCCACTATCTTGATTGGATTCAACTAGTTTGTGATTAATGTTTCAAATTTTTTTTTTATTTGATAAACTGATTGATTTTCTTTAATTCAATACTTATGCAGGTTTTTGACTATTAGTTACTTCCCGAACACATGAATTAACTGACATGTAATAAAATAATGCCCCCTGCCCCCCCCAAAAAAAAAAATAATCTGTCAACTTATCACCTGGTACACACTGTTACGTAAAGGATATTTTATTTTTAATCAAGCCTTCCATTTTTATTTAAACGTACTGTTCCTTTTACTATGTATGATTGTTTTTACTGGAAATTTACTGAATAAATATTGAATTGAATTGAAATGAATTGAAATACACACACACACACACAAACACACACATACACAAACACAAACACACTCACACACACACACACACACACACACACACACACACACACACACACACACACACACACACACACACACACACACACACACACACACGCACACACACACAATGTAGCCTTGAGTTTTTGAATTAAGTATATGAATAACCTCAACGTTCAAATACTGCAGTCAAGATTACCATGCCCAATAATAATCCAAAGGAGATAATTACTTTACAGTCTCTAGTCTAGTGTAATGAATGAATATTTTCTATTCATTCGCATGAATAACTAAATACTGATATTCCAATAATTAACACATTTCTCCATCCATCTATATTATGGTCACATAAATGTATGTGGTGTGATTCATGGATATAACCTATTCTTCACTTTTCCTTTGGTTGACAAAAAAAAAGAGAAACACAAATCTAAAGATAAAGACTCACCGGATACCCCAGACCAGAACAGAAGAGCAACATCAAAAAGCCTGGATAGGCTTCCAACCTGTAAATCAAAAGATGAAAGACAATGAACAGTGTGGGTACCTGTAATCTGTTCTGTAATTAATTGTGATCAATCACACATTATAAACAAATAAATGTAATTTCAATTGTATTAAAACATGACAAGCTGTTGCAATTACACATGTCAAGAAATTGAATTTGATTAATTCTATTTATGAAGTTCAAGTATGAACAAATTTTCTTTTAGTAATTGTATTTTTAACTGAACTTACAGTAGGAATGACTATTGTAACTGAAAATGGAACAATTGCACCTATCCCTGACAATTACTTATAGTTTTATGTATATATGTGACCTGTCACCACAAAACGATCAATAAGTTGCAATTCGTGTAAATGCGGTAAATAGTCGAGTCAGATTGCAAAAGTTGATTCTAAGATTTTGTTATTTTCTAAAAGTGCATACAATCATTTTTCACCTGTCAAAATTTGAGGACCAAACGCGATCCAGAAGTATAATTTTTCGTGAATTGAACTTCGTCATGTATTCGCGGGAGCTTGAAAATTTGGCCGAATTTCTCCTTCACGTTACGAGATTAACCATAATGTAACACTAAATACAATTGGTTGTTTTCCAAAATCATCATGTCCCCTTGAAACAATTTAGGTATTACCACAAAGCTACTTTTATAAACTTTATATTGATGGTGATTGTAAGAACCAGAAAGGATTGTCAAATCCACAGTTCCCTTTTGAAAAGTGACTAGTTTTACCAAGCTTTCTACCGAACAGTTGTCAAAAGCCTACCGTTTCCCATGAATGAGCACTTTCTTTGCAGCTGTTTTTCTCCACTTTCCTGATAATCGCTTGGTTGATAGTCCAAATTTGTGGGCAGGATTTTGAATTGTTTTGCTTTGTCCATCTTAGACAAATTATACATCTTTTTAAAGCTTTGAATCTGGACTTGAATACTGTATGAAAAACACAATTTATTTTTCCGACTTATGGTGTGTTTTGTGGTGACAGGTCACATATGAAATGGAGTTCAATTAAATGAAAATATTGTGATAACTTCTCTATGGAACAGGTCAGGATGTTATCGACATTTGATCTCCATGTTTAAGAACATTTTAGTTCAAGCATGTCTCAACTAAAATAGTTGAACTTGATATTAACTCTTTATTTTACTTGGCCTGAGAAAGACTTATGGAAAGTAGTGAAAGTCATAACTCTTAATGACTTAATCAATACAGTTTAGCTAATTTTCCAAAAATTTTCAGTTTTCTTTCTCTTATTATTCTGTATTTTCAATCAGAGGAGAGACGTTCCAGTTTCACTATAATCTTTCAAACAAGTGTCAACATTTTTATTTCAAACTACAATTATGGTAAGCAGTGTGCTTACCATAATTATAGTTTGAAGAACAAATTTTAAGCACTTAGCAAAGTCTTACGTGTTTTGATGAGCTCTTTGTACACAGTTGAACATAGGCTCCTTATCACTGTACATGGCTGGGTACTAGAAACAAGAAGAGACAATGGCAAATATGAAAGGAAATGCATAAAACAGAAAGTGGTGCAACAAAGAATTAAGAAATTAAATGTGTCCGACATTTATCAAAGACAAAATGACTCACTGACATCAAGACTCACTTATATCAGTTTCTAATCTGGTAAATTCTGGATAGACCTTACTTTATTAAATACTCATATGACACATTACTTTTTATCTGGAAATATTCATTGCATTTGCAGTAATAGGGGGAAGGGGGAATGTCCCTCCTCAATTTTTTTTTATTCTGGGGGAGATCATCTCCTTGAGTTTTAAAGCTTTATTTTTTTTTTTTTTGGTTAAGCAAATTCACAGAATTATTTATTCAAAATGTAAATGTTATGCAAATAAGTTGTTAAACTGTGGTGGACGGGGGGGGGGGGAGGGGGGAGCTGTTAAATGCACATTTCCCACTTATTGGCACTATGTCGGCCTATTTGTATCTTCGAGGTGCATTTCTCCCCACGCGAGGGTATTACTATTTTGCCTTTGGTGTTTCGGTTTCCAATCAAGTCTAGATTTAAACTTTGGTTTATCAATGATTTTACAACTTTCAAAATATTGATTTGATTTACTGATTTTAAAGACACTATTGTGGAGGTTCCATTTAAAAAAAAATTGTCAAACTATGCAACCTGATATATCTGACAAATAAATACCCTAGAATACAAAAATTTTGACTGTTATTCCATCACTCGTAAAATACACAGAAAAATTGACACATGAATCATTGTCAGCTGATAAAAATTCTGGAATGCAGCAGTCTATGGGGGAAAACTAGAATGGTCGCTCAAGGATTTTTACGTACATAGTGATCATTTTGAACAGCAGTTTTTTTTCAGGGCTTCATTTTTACACCTTATCAGGGACACTGATAGCATAGGGTATCATGCAGCTCAGATTTTTAAAACTGGAAACATTGTTATACAATGCCTTCAACTCAAAATATCATGTAGCATTGCCATTTGGCTGTAGATTTAAAGTGATAGGCTAACATTGTGGAGCTTCAATTTAAAAAATTGTCAAACTTTGATATCTGACCTACATAGTAGTGTTCAAATGGACAAATAAACACCCTAGAATACAAAAGTTTGGAAAGTTACACTGCCAATGGCAAGTTATACATAAATAAACAATAAAACTCGGGGCGAGTTTTATTAACCTAGGTGTACACACAGTAAGTCTATGGGAGGAAATGGGCAAGTGAATCTGGTCAACTTACGATTTTCACTTTTTGAAAGCACTAAATAATCATTTTGAAATACAATTTTTTCAGGGCTTCATTTTTAGACCTCATTAAAGACACTGGTAGCATGGGGAATCATGCGGCTTAGATTTTTTTAACTGTGGTAAATGTTAGCCAATACCTTTAAAGGCATTATACCAGAGTTTCCAACTTTCCAGTATAAAAAATCAAAGCTAAACAATCCCCATGCTACTTGTGTATCTGATAAGGTCTAAATATGAGGCCCTGTAAAAATGCAGTTCAAAATGATCGAGTGCTTTTAGGAAGTGAAAATTATTGATGGATCATTACAGTTTTCCCCCATAAACTGCTGTGTATTTTAATTTTCATCAGCTGACACTAATTCATGTGCTGATATTTATCCATACACAGTTTTCTAATGTTAACATAACTATCTTTTTTTTATATATTTAAGTCTTTATTGATTTTCAAGATTCATAGATAGCAAGCATAACAATCAATAACAAATTACAATAATTACAAATGAAAAAAAAAATGGCAGTGTACAAAAATACATAATATGTACCTTAAAATTATTTAAAGGCTTTTTATAAGAGCGAGGCCCAGAAAATAAATTAAAGGGAACCCTGATCGACAGGATAAAAGAGATGAATTCATGTGCGTGCATCCTCAATACAAAACAGAGTGACAGACAGGGGAGAGCAGACATAACTATCTTAAGTTTTGTTTTCTAGGGTGTTAATTCAATTGTCCATTCAAACACTATCATACATGATAGAGGGCAAAGTTTGACATTTTTTTTTAATATGGCTTCTGCAATATTATATAGTGTCTCTAAGCCAATACCATCACGTTACTCTTACCTCCACGCCATACTTCTTGCGAGCCCTGCCAACCCTTCCTGCCAGATATTGAAGCATTATAAAGCTCTCCACTCCAGTGAACATCACCCATCCATAATCCTTCGGCAAAGTTGAAAGCACCGTCATGATTGTGTCTTGTACTTCTGAATATTTTCCTTTTCCAACTATTTTCACTGCTGCATAAGTACACAAACAAAGTCATTATCATGCATTAGTTATAAATTCCCTTTACGCCGAGTAAAAAAAAAATATGTTTCTCATCCGAGGTTTTGAAAAAAATGAAAAAGAGGGTTTTTTTACTTCTTATTTTTTCTATGATGGCCGCCATCTGAACTTTTCATCATTTCCATGTACGTTCCCAATCACATGAATCATCAAAAATAATGGACGCATTGTAGTAAGTGACACCAAAAAAGACAACAAAAAAAAGACAATTTAAAGGAAAATAAATGGCATGTACCATACAAGCCATAGGCCAACTATCTACACTTCAAAAAGAAAGGGGGATGGCATGGGTCATAATTCACACCAAGCATACATGTAGTAGACCCTACTGTAAAAAAAGGGGTACCAGTATAGAATTTGTCATCTGACATGCCCCCCCCCCCCATCTACTCGACAAGGGGAGGGGGGGGAAAATGACATCAGTCATGTGTGTATAGGCCTACATTACTACTTGACATGGGCATGGACCCTACTACCAATGGGTAAGTATACTTGACCAGGCACCTCAGTGGATTGACAGCCAATTGCCCAAGACAAGGCCATTGAAGAAACATCACTGTGGTGGTGTGAAGAGTGTGTTTACGTCATCAGAAATCCCAATGGAAATTTGGCATTTTGACTTCTTTTTAAAAAAAATTTTCTAAGTTTGTTGAAAAAAAAAAAAAAAAACTTGATGCAGCCAGAAAATTCAGAGTGGGTGGGACAAGAAACGTGTTTTTTTTTTTTGTACTTTGCCTTATCAGCGAGATTGTGTGCTTGTGTTGTGTTTTTTCCAACTGGTCACTGCTGCATAAGACACAAGCAAAGTCATTGTTAAGCATTTGTAATAAATCCCATTTATCAACAAAGACTGTTTGAACACTGTCAGGGTATCCTGAAATGTTTTTGGAACCTTCAACAAAGCATATTTTAACAGAATGCAAGATAGATTACAGGTCAGTTGGAGTAATAAAGTAGAATCCAAACTTTGTTTTTTAAGACGGGCATTCTGTGATTTTAAAAGTAGCAAATCTGCAAGCATTTCCCATTTAAGTGGACAATCTACCATGTTAACTAAATTCCTCCCCATTCCGGCCCCCTGAAAATTATGCAAAAACAGAACAATCCAGTAAAAATAGAGAAAATGTGCACAACTGGCAACTTGCAACATTACATTTTAAAAAAATTAGAGCTATCACACAAAAATACTTTATTTAACTTTATGAATTGTAATAAATGTAATCATTACATCATGCCTCAAGACAGTACTGTATAGTTTTAATTGTAGTGCTGGTGCATAAATATATTTCAGTGTTTTATGAATAGAACAGAACACTGCAAATTATGAGCATCCAATAATGTCATTTCTTATGATAATGAAATTTTTAGAAATAACAGAAAATTATAAAACATACTCTGCAGAAAAACAAGAGTTCTGCAACAAACTACACATTCACTATAATGTTTGTTTCCATGGTTCTTCATGGATGGAAGACAAGAATAGACTATGTGTTTGAAAATAATTATCAACCAATGTTTATGATGTAAACTCTATTTATCATTTAATTTCATAAAGTTGTAACATTAAACAATCAACAACCATGTTTTGTTGCCAACATGTGTGGCATACCAAGAAACAGGCACCACATGGCAAATAGTATCCCCTATCTATTAGAGTTTTTTGTAGTATATCCATTTATACCTTTTTTGCTAAAAATTGACAACATTGTTATTCTGATATTTGTAAAGGGCTACTCCATATAAGCCTCATGCTGTGTTTCAGTGTTGCCCCCCCCCCCCCCTCCCAGTTTTATTTTGTAATATTTTTATCTATAAAATCAGTTTAGTTTGGGGAGTTTTTTTTTATTTGAAAGCTTTATGCCCAAAAGTCATATCCAGCATAAAGATTCTGAATGTCTTTATTTTTTTTTAATTAATGAAAAATCTCCGGGGCGGGGGGGGGGGGGGGGGGGGACCCGAGATTTTCAAGCCATTATTTTCCATCATGGCATCGCAAGGGTTAAATAAGTGTTAAGCAGCAGAGTCTGCTCTTTCTGATGAAGTATACCAATATATGCCCTTAACAACGCTTATTACCCTTTGGATGCCATAATGTAAAATATAGTCGAAATTCTCGGGGCGTTCCCCCCCCCCCCCGAAGATTTTTCATAATTAATTTTTTAAAAACTAAAGATATTCAGAATCTGATTGCTGGGATATGACTTTTGGGCATAAAGCTTTAACCCGTTGGAGGCTAAGTACGAGTTAACTCGTGTTTGGAGTCTATGGAAATGTGTTTATAGTGAAATCAAATCGTCTCCAAAGGGTAAAATTAAAAAAAAAATCCCCAAAACTAAACTTGGGCTTTAAAACGAATGAACTGAATTAAGCAAATTGTATATACCTGCAACACCCAATCCAGCACCAGCTAAGGCCAGCTTCTTCGCTTTGCCCATGAATTTGTTTGTAAGAAATTCAGTTCAGTAAGTACAGAAGTCTCAGAAAATTTCAGTCAGTGTTCAAAACAGAGTTGATGTCAGGTAGCGATGTTTAATCCCAATTTTGGGGGGAAGTTGCACCAAACTCGGTTTTTAACTGCAGCAGTAATTTGATAAAATATTACAAAATATCATCTTAATGCAACAATATATATTTAATTATTAGTTTTGCATCAAAATGATATATAACTTTTTGGGGGGGTTTTACAAAATAATTTTAACACATCACACTCTCACACAGTTAACAAAACAATGTTAACAAACATCAATGATAAGTCTTGATTAAGTTTACAGAACAAACCAATTTAGAACTAGTCAGGAGAGAAATGGGTGATTGGATAAGCTGACTTTGTGTATGTGTTTTGTTGTTTTCAAGGAATTCTCCATTTACAACTTACAAGTCCAACTTAAATTTAATCAGAGCATTTTCCTGATTAGACAGAAATAACCATCTGGT
>JZLH01S0209971.1:0-15683 GCA_001188425.1 Eucidaris tribuloides
GAGCCCAACCGTGGTAGTAAAGTGGTGGCTTACCCGCATGTGATTTTACCAGGAGCTCCCTCTTGTCCAGTGTCTGGATGGTTCGCTGGAACCCGCACAGCGCCTCCACCAGGTCGATCTTGAGCGGCATAAGCAGGTCGATCCCGCGCCGCTTGAACAGCTCGTGTTCCTTCTCGTCCAAGATGATGATGATATCGCCTGGTTCTAGACCCGGTTCCTGGTCTCCCTCACCGCGGAATGTAATCTTCTGACCGTCCTTCATACCTGAGGTGAAATAAGAAACCAAACCGAGGTTGAACAAAGTTTCAGTAAATAAATGATCTCATACCTTCCGTCTACTCTTGGGAGAAACAATGGTATATCTTAAAGGCATCGTATAACAATGTTTCCAGTTTAAAAAAAATCTGAGCTTCATGATTCCTCATGCTACCAGTGTCTCTGATAACGTCTAAAAAGCCCTGAGAAAATTGCAGTTCAAAACGATCATTCAGTGCTTTTAAAAAGTGAAAGTCATTGAGCGACCATTCTAGTTTTCCCCCATAGAGTGCTGTGAGGCAGAATTGTTCTCAGCTGAGAATAATACATGTGCCGATTTTTATATGTACATATTATACTGGTGACAGCATAACTGTCTAAACTTTTATATTCTAGGGTGTTTATTTGTCCATTCAAACACCTGTAAGATATGTCAGATAGCAAAATTTGACAATTTTTTAAATTGAAGCTCCACAATGTTAGCATATTACTTTAAAAAAGATTGTCAAATTTTGATATCTGAACTACATAGTAGTGTTCGTATGGACAAATAAACACCCTAGAATAAAAAAATTGGAAAGATACACTGCCAATGGCAAGTTATGCATGAATAAACAATTAAAACTCGGGGCGAGTTTAAATAGCATAGGTGTACACACAGTAAGTCTACGGGAGAAAATGGGCAGGTGAATCCGATGAACTTACGCTTTTCACTTTTTTAAAGCACTAAATAATCATTTTAAAATACAATTTTTTCAGGGCATCATTTTTAGACCTTATCAAAGACAATGGTAGCATGGGAAATCATGGAGCTCAGATTTTTTTAAACTGTGGTAAATGTTTAGCGCAATACCTTTAATGGGGGCTTCCACAATGTTATACAGTGTCTTTAACCGTTCGAGAGATTTGATTTTCACTGTAACACACATTTTCCATAGACCCCAACACCAAGTTAACTCGTATAAGTTAGTCCCAGTTGGTTAATTAACGACTTGAAGACCACAAATCTGAAAACATGTCTTTCTTCTACAGTGGTATAAAACACAATTTTGCATCCATCTCAGGAACCATTCCTGAGATAATGCAAGAAATGTCCGTTCTTTCAGACGGTATGCATACATGTAAAGCAATGACCTGCAAATATCTCTACTTGAATTAAAGTCAAATTCAAATCCCATTCTGATCAATAAATCTCCTGTCATCTCGTAGAAGCTCATTCCTTCCACACAAAATGTTAACGTTGTCTAAATGGAGAACACACTCTTCAATGGAACATGTAAGTAACCTATTACAGGTCATTGATCAATCAGGTTTTTACTCATCTATCTATTGTAATTGGATGTTTTGCTTTTTTCCGGACAAAATGCCAGAACCAGATGATTTTGTGTTTTGAAGGTTTATGCTAAATTACCATCTGCCAATAATTCGGGAGTGGTTGACCCTGAATCCAAATGAGAAATAGCTAAAAACCTATGATTAAAGGTATTGGCTAACATTTACCACAGTTAAAAAAATCTGAGCTACATGATTCCCCATGCTACCATTGTCTTTGATAAGGTCTAAAAATGACGCCCTGAAAAAATTGTATTTCAAAATGATTATTTAGTGCTTTAAAAAAGTGAAAATCGTAAGTTGATCGGATTCACCTGCCCATTTTCTCCCATAGACTTACCGTGTGTACACCTATGCTATTTAAACTCGCCCCGAGTTTTAATTGTTTATTCATGCATAACTTACCATTGGCAGTGTAACTTTCCAAACTTTTGTATTCTAGAGTGTTTATTTGTCCATATTAACACTACTATGTAGTTCAGATATCAAAATTTGACAATTTTTTATATTGAAGCTCCACAATGTTAGCCTATCACTTTAATATCAGAGGTCTTGCCTTCTTTTTTGTGTAACATGCAATCGACAATATTTTGCACAAAAGTGTGAGAGCAAACATTTCACTGACTAGCATATATTTTTTGAAAAACTATAGCAGGGCTCCACACTAATTTCTTTTGGTACTTGCTCTTTAGGCGAGTAAAATTATCACTTTCCGAATTTTACTTGCCCAAATTAAAATTTAGTTCCCCCAAAATATCATTAAAACATTAAGTAACAGTATTTTGAACTAATTGTAAACACGAGGACCTTTCTATGACATTGGAAGTTTGGTATTTTAATTTTGGTTGCTTTGCAAAAGGTGTGCTTTATACATTTATTAAGAATATAAAATCTACAATCCTGCACAAGCCTTCATCAGCCCCACTTGACGATCATAATGTAATTTTACTTGTCCAATTGGTCAAGTAAAATTCACATTTTGATCTTTCACTTGCCCAACATGAAATTTTACTTGCCCCGGGCAAGCGAGCAAGTGCTAGCATCGAGCCCCAACTGTAGTACTCATAAAGAACCCAACTGGAAATAAGCTGATATACAGCTTTATGTGCCACACTTTTTGGATTCCACTGAAATGAATGAACTTGTGTTACCTTTGTCTATATGGACCTCGAGGATTTTACGTTCTCTGATGACCTTTTGCCCCTGACAGCCTTTGCACCGATCTTTGGGGTTGATGCGTTCGCCCTGACCCTCGCACGACGAGCACATGGATTGGATCTGTTGCACAATTCCGGGGGATAGGTGTCGTATGTGGACCTGCATACCGCTGCCATTGCAGGTCTGGCACTTCTGTACGGCTCCCTTCTTGCCGCCCCTCCCTGTAAATGATGACAAAACACATATAGGGGTGTGAGTTGACAGATTATGCAAGAAGAGTCATCTAAACAAATATACATGTAGGGTGGTAATGGACAGGGGAGCGTTTCATGAAGAGTTTTGTCGTTGATTTTCACTGACAGATTTGCTCTCGGCCAATCGGATGCAAGGAATTTAGAAGCTTATAACAGTTGTCAATGAAAATCACCAACACCTCTTCATGAAATGCTCCCCTGGCTTCCATGACTTCCATCCCTCACTCACAGGGCTGGATCTTGGCATGTTTTTGTGTACTAGCTAGAGCTGGTGATATTTGATCTAAACCACATTCGATTATCGTGGAAAAAACATCGTCGATAACACGATTTATCGCCCAACTTGGAACAGATTTGTGATGAATACAATCAAATCTATTTTAGGCTTAAATTGACAGTTCTCTCTAGCTGTAGGGCTGTTATTCAAATGTGGTCAAAGCAATGTTCCTTTCTGTGGACCCTCTTGTAAACTAGATCGGGAGAATCATGGTGCTGACTGTTTATAAATACTGTACACTGTAGCATTTTTGGTGGGCATGTTGACAGTATTTGTTGATAATTACATTACACACACTACTGCATTTGATATCAGAAGTTTGAGAGCTGAACAGCATGAAGGTCTCTCCAGTACTCCCACCTCCCCGTTTTTACCTATTACAGGCATAAGCACTCATGTGCAGAGTATTCATAGAGCTATGGGGATTTCTTGGTCCCTCCCACTGCAGTGCACGCATTTACACCATTAGGTTTTAATAATCGATGATAGTTTGGGTCATATATTTTCAAATAATCATGAGATCATTATCGTGTATTCAATATTTTTTCAACATCGTCTAATTTCGATATTATCAAAATATCGCCCAGCTCTCTTACTAGCCAGTCGGGCTGGTAACTTTGAAAAGTTACCAGCCCCAGAATGGAAATTTATCTGCCCAAATACAACACAGACTATACATCTGCAAAAATTTCACCTGACAGCCGGTTAGGGAACTTTCCATTTTTACCCGCCCAATGCCAAAATCACTCACTGTGCTAATGTTCAGCCCTGCCCTTACGGAAGCTCCTAGTTACTTTCTTAACAAATTTTCATAAAAGATACACCTAGTGTGCCTTATTTCAAAGTCACCATGAAAATAATGTACTCTCTTCCTCTTTTCTCTTACCAATAATCTAAATCTTATCCCAAACAAGTCTAACATTAACAAGTACATGGACTTAATCTGTTACACCATTCCAAGCCAAATAAACATTTCTGAATTTATTACTGTCACAATAAACACATCAACCCTGATATCCCACAAAACTGCAACTTTAATTACATGTTTACATGCATTTTAGTACATGCACATATTTTCCTGATATAAAATTGCCTTCTTGTGTACAAAGTCAATGGGAGAAATTTATATTTCCTGGACAACTGAGTGCGAAATAAGATTCTGACCGGGAAATATGCCAACCCTGCGTGATGCTCAGACTTCGATCCAGTCTTGGTGATGAAGAAACTGCCAAATGCAGATATATCAATACCAAGCTGTGCTTCAGTACCACAAATAAAAAATAAATAAACATAAATTGAAAATATGATGGTGTATATATACTTTTGGGTATGTGGCGTACCACACGTTTTTATAATGCTTACCTTCACATTTATCACACACAACTTGTTTTTGAAGGGCTAATTTTCTCAACGAGCCATTATACAGTTCTTCAAGCGTTACGCTCAGCTGGTGTATCACGTCCTTGCCTTTCCTTTCTCGTGACCGTGACCCGCCCCCAAATTTAAAGAACATGTCAAAAACGTCCATGGGGTCGTGCATTCCACTACCGGTACCGCCCTCTTTGACCGCTTGTTCACCGCCTTCATCGTAAAGTTTCCTTTTCTTGGGATCCGAGAGGGTTTCATATGCATGGGAGATTTCCTTGAACTGTGGGTAGGAAAAGAGAGTATGCAATTATTGAATGAAATGAATCACTGCAAATTAAAAATCTTCAGGTATCATAGATTTACCAGTTATATCTCCAAGCCAATGCAAAATGTTATGAAAAAGATAGTCAAACTGAATCTGTACTGGAGACCACCACACCCAGTTTACAAGCCATTGTTTCCATATCAAGAGTATAAAGTGACTGATTCCAATGAATATTAATTCCATTATTGATTAGTTTACTTTACTGCACTGATGTAATTTATCACTCGTTTGCTTAATGAATAGCTTTGCATTAGCTTAACCCAATAAAATAACAGGTACAGCTTTCTTTGGCAATTTCAATGACAGGAAAAGAGTAAAGGTGATTCAAAAATACCAACTTTGCGAATGATGTTAAACCTTCTACCACCATACTTGTGATCATGTTACCACATGCACACACACAAACACACACACACACACACATGTCAAGTACACACACACACACATGCAAGTTGCATTGCACACACACTCACACACATACACACACACACACACACACCACACACACACACACACACACACCTGCCCAAAAAACTAACGCAAGATACTTGCACGAGACAAAAAATATGGGCCTCACTAACATGGACAGAATATATTGATATCGTATCATAGACACAGTCTTTACAAACCAAAACACATCCTACAGTACATTATTCCTGCATTACAACACTTCCTTCCTCTGCGGTTCGTCAGGGGGTTCTTGTCTGGGTGATATTTTAGAGCAATTTCCGGTACGCCTTTTCAGGCTCTTGGTCTGTTTGGCTGTAGGCCGAACTCCAGCACATCATAGTTAGTGAGTTTCCTTCACCACTATTGAGATATTAGTGTCCTGTCACTTGCCACAAATTGAATAAAAATGTTTCGTAGAAATTCCTCAAGCTGCGTCGCTGTTTGTGTTTCAGTCGCTCACTCACAATAACGATACTTGCTTGACTGTTCTGTATATTGTATTGATTAAAAGGGAGACAAAGAAAAGAATGCGAAACCAAAAATGGCTACCACCATACACCTGATTGTAGGATTTTAAGTTATTCAGATACCAGCATATCTGCATTTCCTTGTGAATACTAAAAGATTATAGGTACGGTGTAGTACAGTGTACCAACCAGCGACATACTGAATTAGATTTTTCATGAATATACCTATAATTAAAATAATTTACCTAACAGAAGGGTACTTGACAGGTACACACAAAATATTTATAGATTTTATAATTTCTTATGGGCTTACTTTCTATAACAAAATCAAGGCAATCTTATTTCACTCCAGCCACCTTCATCTAGTTCAGAATCTTCTACTAATTTCGCATGCCTTTCCACATGAAAAGACCAGGGCCCTGTCCTCATAAAACTTGTGCATTGATTGAACTCTCAAAATCAGATTGCAAGTTGATTTCAAACCAATCAGAACCAGTATTTGAAGATTTACATCGATTTTTGGAATTTGCAATTAGATTGCAAGTTTTATGCAGATAGGGCCAGGGCTACAAAGAATTACATTTTTTTTTTTTTTTAGTCCCAACTCTTCATTTCTACATGCATGTGGAATTTTTCAGAATGGTTAAAAATACCAACTACCTTGATATTAAGTGATATGTAATTTTACTGTCACACAAATAAAAAAAAACCCATAACAACAACAACAAAAGAAACATACTTTAATCAGGGCCCAAAATAATTGTTTTGTTACTGGGGCTCTTTTGGCTAAATTTGGCTACAATTTACATTGTGTCTATGGGAATTTTCGGGGGCTCTTTTGACATTTTTTATTTATTTATTTTTTTTTGCATTACGGGGGCAAATTGCCCTGAGCCCCCGTGTATTTTGAGCGCTGACTGTAACAATTAACATGTAAATGACATGATGCACTAAGTTACATGAATATGTACATTATCCTCTCACAGGATAAGATCATTTGGCATAAAACAACATTTAGACTGCACCCAAGTACATGTACAATGATCTACTGCATGTACATGTATGCCACAATGCATCGATTGGCAATATGCTTCCTACGATGTTAATTGCTAACTGTATCTTTGAGCATGTACACCTACCCATCATCTCTAGGAAGTAACAGCTAGGAACAAAGAGAGTCTACAATAAGTCATCCACAAAATTTTCCAAAAAATAGATACTACATGAAGACCTACAAGCACATGTGCAGTGGTACAAGCAGGCTGCCATTGCGAGTCTCATGAAAAATTCTGCAAGTCGGTGAACAGCAATAATTACAGCAGAAGATGGACTTCCTGAATGACAAACCTTTCCCAGTGACTCATTCCTCAGCCATAAATAGAACCTTCATGTACTGACAAAGTGTTCTAGAGTACAGCGCCCTCAATACATAATGTGCATCCTAGCTTGTGCATACGCAATGCACGTCCTTGACTCGCAATCGGCGAAGGAAAATATTCAATTTGGGAATCAACCAGTTGATCTTATAGTTCATACTCAATACTCATACACACTCATGTAGTCCACTTCCATGGGGCTTGGGGGCAGCTCTTGAAATTCCAACTGCATTTTAAAGTTGTGCATTACATGTATGTGATACCTGTGTGTTTGAAGTCATTGATGTCAAATATGTACACATAAATCCTGGACAATCAATAAAACTTCTCAAAGACAGATATCTGTGTGTGTGTGTGTGTGCGCGCGCGTGTGCGTGTGTGTACTCTGTAGTGTGAGTGGGAAACTGTAAACTTTGTAAACTTGATTTTTCTTCCCTTCAAAGTACAGATGGTTGACTAATTCTAATCACAATTAATTAAGCCTACGCATAAGACAATTTTGGGATATTAGCCGATGCCATATTGTGTTGAAAGTCACTACAACCATGAGGCTTAAAAATTGTACTCTAAATTGTTTTCATATTTACGCTAAATCAATGGGAAAGTTAATTATGATCACTCAATTCATTGAAAAGAAAATATAAATTAAGAACACTCTAAATTCATTTACAGAAAATCAGTTAATTTTTTTAACACATTCTACCAACATTTCTCAATAGAAATCACAAATCATCCACTTGATTTTTGAAAATTTGACCCCGATCCTGTTCAGCACTTTTTTTTTAATTGGAAAAAAAAATCAAGGGATAAAAATTTGAATGCATTGACTGTTGCGTCACAAAGTCTGTAGCAGGTCTTTTAGGGCTAGCCAATCACCTGGCTAGGCTTATAAACTTGAGTTGGAGAGTGGTTGATTGACGGTGACCAGCACGTTTGACGGCGTGATTACAAGATCAAAGATTGTAATGCCGGCTCGTAATGTTTTCGGTATTGTGCACATGTGCTTGCAAAAAACAAAAAAGCCGACTTGTGTTTGCGCCGGTAGGTGAAGAGAAAATGAGCTTGGGGGAGTAGGTTCAGTTGCATATCAAAGTCTATTGTAGTATTGTGGTCATAAGTGTGTTGGCTGCAGCTAAATGCTTTAAATGTGTTGCATTCAGCTGCAATCTAAGCTATTAGATATTAAAAATTTCAAGAGCTTCCGCGCTTCGCGCGGAGGGGGCACATCCCCCTCCCGGCCCTCCCCCCTGCGCACGCTTCGCGTGCGCGTCGGCGCTTTGCGCCGATCTTGTTTATAAAAAGCCGACAACCCTGAAAGGGAACCTGGCGAGAACGCTGATTACAACACTTACCTTCTCTGGTTCGTCAGGGTTCTTGTCTGGGTGATATTTTAGAGCTAGTTTCCGGTACGCCTTTTTCAGCTCTTGGTCTGTTGCTGTAGGCCGAACTCCCAGCACATCATAGTAGTGAGTTTCCTTCACCATATTGAGATATTAGTGTCCTGCACTTGCACAAATTAACCGTTTCTACTTTCTAGAAAATTCCTCAGCTGCGTCGCTGTTTGTGTTCAGTCGCTCACTCAAATAACGATACTTGCTTGACTAGTTCTGTATTGTATGATAAAAGAAGAGATTAAAGGAATGGAAACAAAATGGTACCACCATACACCTGATTGTAGGATTTGAAGTATTCAGATGCCAGCATATCTACATTTCCTTGTGAATACTAAAAGATTATAGGTACGGTGTAGTACAGTGTACCCAACCAGGGGCATTGCTGATTAGATTTTTCAATGAATTACCTACGATCAAAAACATTTCCCTTACACCAGAGTACATGATACATGTTTGTACAGTCAAAAATAAAGAAAAACATTTCATAGATTTATATTTTCTTACGGGCTTACTTTACACAACGTAAGGTACTATTATTCCACTCTAGCCACCTTCATCTGATAAAAAAGTCAGGCTCACACAAGTTCAGACGTTCTACTATATTTCTCACACATGAATAACATGAAATGACCAGGGCTAATGTGAATACAAAAGCATTTTTTTTTTTAACCCAACTCTTCATTTCTGTGTGGAATTTTTCAAATTGAGTAAAAGTACCAACTACCTTACTTAGTGATAAAATGTACATGTATGTGTACTTTTGTCACAAAAAAATAAATAAAATAAAAACCATTGATTAATATGTACATGTACATGACATGATGTACTAAGTTAACCTATCCTCTCATGGGAGTTAAATGTAGCACATTTACATGACTGCACCCATGTACAGTAATCGTACTGCATATACAGCATATGCCACAATGCATTGGAAAAATGCTTCCTATGATGGTAAGTTGCTAACTGTATCTTTGATCATATACACCTACCCATCATCTCTAGGAAGTAACAGCTAGGAACAAAGAGAGTCTACAATAAGTCATCCACAAAATTTTCCAAAAAATAGATACTACATGAAGACCTACAAGTACATGTGCAGTGGTACAAGCAGGCTGCGATCGCGAGTCTCATGAAAAATTCTGCAAGTCGGTGAACAGCAATAATTACAGCAGAAGATGGACTTCCTGAATGACAAACCTTTCCCAGTGACTCATTCCTCAGCCATAAATAGAACCTTCACGTACTGACAAAGTGTTCTAGAGTACAGCGCCCTCAATACACGATGTACATCCCAGCTTGTGCATATACAATGCATGTCCATGACTCGCAATGGGCGAAGGAAAATATTCAGTTTGGGAATCAACCAGTTGATCTCATAGTTCATACTCATTACTCATACACACTCATGTAGTCCACTTTCATGGGGCTTGGGGGCAGCTCTTGAAATTCCAACTGCATTTTGAAGTTGTGCATTACATGTATGTGATACCTGTGTGTTTGAACTCATTGATGTCAAATATGTACACATAAATCCTGGACGATCAATAAAACTTCTCAAAGACAGATATCTGCACCCAACAATGATTGGAGATTATGCACATCCAATGTGTGTCCAGTGTTTTTCCAGTATCGGTCGACATACAGTACATTAATATGCCAATTTGTAGCACAAAGAGTGTATATTATTTGATGAAAACTTGTATGTAGCCTGAGTGCAGTGCAGATATGAATTAAACCTCCCAAATACTAAAAACAGAAAATTAAAGTTTAATTGAACTTGAAACTTACATAGAATGTGATTGTTGTTCTCCTTCTTTTAATGATATTAACCCGTTGGCTATAGGAACCGGATGTGCCCTGTGTTAACTCAATGGGATTTTCAGAATCTCGGAGGCAACGGGTTAAGAATAAAGGGTGGTTAGTTTGCATACTGATTTTGGCAAGTGGCAGAGGCAATAACATTGCCTTTACACACATGTAGCCTCCAGGAAAACAGCTTTGTATAAAAACTACAGCAATTGTTTCTGAGTAAAAAATGGTCAACATCGGAGCTCAATTTTCACAATGAAATAATGAGGACAAGCTTGTATGACATATGAAAGCAGAGAATCTGCAGTTTATGAAAAATACATGTCTAATCATGATCACATATCATTTCTCATTTCTCATAAACTTGCATTTGAAATGTGAAAATTACCCTCACAGCACGATAGGAAAGAAATTTAATAGGATTCAAAATTACACAACACCCCAAACAAGAAGAAATGCCCTATGAAATTTATTCCATATTAGTCTTGGTAGCTGTTCCCATGTTTGGGTTAAACAAATTAACTTTTTGGTCGAAAAAATGCATTTTGGCCAACTTAGGCATAATACTTTTAGACTCATTTAAAGTGAAAATAGAGTTTATTCATTAACCTCCTCCAAACCACACCTACTGTGTATGTGGTCCTAAGCTGAGCTATATAGACCACATACGCCCTCTACTGGAAAAAACAAACAAAGTTTGCAGTGTGTGACTTGAATGCAATAGCAACTTTATAAAATTGCTCTCGCAAAATTTAAATGCTGGACCCAAATGTTAGAAAAATTAAAACAGACTTCTGAAATGTTGAGTCCTTAATTTTCATAACATATAATGTTTAACAGATCATAGACTAGCCATATCAAAGCAATATTTCAGTGGAGTGTTGTAAAAGACTGAATTTCAGAGCAATTTTCTGTGCCACACCTGCATAGGAAAGGCCATCCATTACTTTGTACACAAAAGTATGGAGCTATCCCCATGTGTGATCCAAACTATCAATGAATATTATTGTACCATCAAACTAATTTCTTCTCAATTTATAGTGTGTTTTTACTTGTTCTGTCCTGTCAAATTTTGAGGTTTCACCTATCTGAGGAGTAAGAGGGCAGAATTTGAAAGGATTTCTTCAATGTGGCACAGAATAAGAAAAGACAAAGTAAGTAATACATGTACATCTTTTATCAACTAGACATCAAACATCAGCTCCACAACGACTAAGAATGGAACCCAATCTGTTGTCATGATAATGGCTAAGCCTGCAAGATCCCGGTTATTTTTAAAACCGTTTAAACGGGGTTGTAAACCGGGCGGTTAGCGGTAAACGAAATAAGCCGATTATAAACCGTCAGTAACCACCTGCACCTTGTAACAGGTGTTAAATGATCAGGGCGGTTAGCGGTTAAACGAAATCAGCGCATATATCAACTGTTAGTTAGCCGCCTGCAGCCTCTAAGAGGCGTTGAATGATTTATCTTTTTATCCCCAAATCATGGCTCTGCCCCGCCCCAGACGGCCAGCTCAGTTAAGAAGTGTTGAATGATTTATTTTGTGGTTTCAAATCATGCCCCAGACAGCTTGAATGATTTATCTTTGTATCCCCAAATCAGCTCAGACGGCTCACTTAAGAAGCAGTGTTGTTTGATTTACTTCGAAACCCCAAAGCATGTCTCTAATCATGCAGTCATGCCCCAGACGGCTCGGTTACAAATTCAGAGAAACATAACAAAGGGTGCGCGGTGGGGGTGCGGGGAATAAGCATTATGAGTCCATGAGAAATTTGAGAGACAAACATGCCGACTAGAGTGAGTGCGTATCAGAGAAATGCCATCGTTGTTACGGTAAACATAATTAAGAAATATCAACCCATTCGAATTAGCAATGATTATAAGGACACTCTAAGTTCTATGGCGACGGCAATTTACAAAGTTTATTCAATAATGAAATTCATCGTAGAATGAGTAGAATCACGAGACAAACCTGCCCCTGTGTGAATCCTCATGTGTTTTCTTACTGAACTCTCTAATTATGTATTGTATATATCGTTATTGAATGTGTTTGTGTTAAATTTTTAAAAAATAAACTAATAAATGAAACCTGAACTTGAAATACTTGTATTGTTTTGCATTCATTGGTTGGAAGAAGGTCCCAGCTAGCCATTCTAAATCATCGGGAAACAAGGAGCAAACTTACTGTATAACTGTACGCAAGCTGCATGTCAGCTAAGTACACTCACTCCATGCTACATGAGCCGTCAGAGTTTATCCAAACTAGTCCTCTGCGGACCAATCAAAGAGTGGCAACATGACTCTCATCATTTTGGTTAGTTCAGTGGTCCACACCCGCGGTCTACACCTAATGTTTCACTGCTCCGTGGAGTGAACAATACAATGGGAGTCCTACGCCCACCTCCTACCTGCCTAGGAAATACATATTAATGAACACCCCCATCTGGCTACACATGTGAGCTAGCTGGTACTCACAGGCCCTGACTCGCACCCTGTAATCTGATTGGACATTTACTGTTATACTAAATGTACAGTGTACATGTATGTGTACTGTTCAGGCTGACTGTGGGCGTGGCATAAAACTTGTCACTGCTACATACATGCCCAGAACAGTCAAATCTGACTCTGTTCAACTCTGTAATCTGATTGGTTAATTACTTGTCATACTGTTCTTTATCATAGAGTTGTGTGCTATGCTTCCAGAGGACTGTGAGTGTGTGTGGCTAAGTCATTGCATTACACATGACGTGAATGTTTCCATGTTGCTTTGTAAAGTTTTGCTTGTTAATACAGAGTGGAATGGGGGAAATTTGCACTTCCCAATATGATCTGTATCTCTGTCATCGGGGACTGTGTGTATAATGTGGTTTCTTTGTTTCATGTTGACAGAAAGAAAAATCAGAATGAATAGAAGAGAAATGGCAAAGTATCCATGATTTAGAATTCATAAAATGAAAAAAAAAATGTTTAGAAAAGGCACCTGTCATCAATCCAATGAACAATTATACGTATGTAGGGCTTATATTTATTTTTTTCAGTATTTGTCTTGAAACAGCAAGAAAATGAATGAAACAGAAGTGAAGCTTGCATGTATAATGCATGCTTTAAATAAACTTCGTTTTCAGTGCAACCTAATTGGATTTACATGTAATAAAACAACAGAAAGGTTCTAGTTTAGTTTCTATTTTTCTTTGTACCTTTATTTAATCTGGGGAACTATTTCTACACTTCAAACTTCTTTCAAGTAAACATACAAAAAGAACTATGCAATTTAGAGATTATTAAAATGTTTTCGGGGAGATGGAGACAGGTTCCGTTATTACCTTTTGCAATTTAATCCCTCCCCCACCCGTCTCTGGTTGGTGATCAACTAATGAAATATCTACGACTTGCATAATTAATTTGGTCTCAAAAGCTTGTTTCATAATAGTTTGAAGTCATTCAGTTATTTGAAGGGAATTTCAATGATGCGAGTCGGCAGCCATTTCAAAACACTTTCAAATGTTCTGTTTCCATGACTCTTCTTGCTTTCGATGGTTAATGGTTCTGTCTTTAATTTGGATGATCTGGCCCTTTGATATTCAATGAAATACAACCATTTTGAAGCAATTATTATCTTAACCCATTGAGGATGGAAGCCCCAACAAAAATATAGGCTCCCGAGGGAAATGATGTATTGCATCAAAAACAAATACTTTCCTCCCAATTTCCTAATTATTGCCAATTTGCAGGGTAAATAGTGATATTTTATAAATCATTTTCAATAGTAAAAAAAATGTTGCCCATTGATGGATTGATTTTGCATTTCAATTTTTCTTAAAACCAAAGTCTATAATCATCGAGTGAGAAATGGTACTTCGCTTCACATGTAATTGGTCATGAATTAACATTACCCTAAGCCATCTACTTCGAGGCCTTATCATCAAATATAAACATGATGTTCCTGCCCGAAGAACAACGGCGGCGACAGGCTGCCAGCAAGACACTGAAAGAACAACCACGTGGTGTTAGATAGCCAGCCAAAACATCAAAGGTCGTCTTGGATCGCCCGGTCGCCGCCCGGTCAGGACAACAGAGGTCATCTCATGTTACGCCGGCAGGCCCGAAAGTGACGATGTGGTTATTTTCTTGGAATAACTTGTCCGCTGTTATCAGCACTGACTGTATCCGATGATTGAATTTGTTGGACACGAAGAATTTCGAAGTGAAGAAGCATTTTATTTTTGTGAGAGATTACTCTAACGATTATTAGGCCATGCAAATTCAGTCACTCGTATCTTTATTCCAATTTGGTGTACATGTAACCAATTCTGACAACCACATGGTGCATGTCTGTGTCTGCGTATCCGCATGTGTGTGTGTGTGTGTGTGGGTGTGTGTGTGTGTGTGTGTGTAAAATACCTTCGTTATACAAGTGATGATGGAGGCTAGGTGGAGGCTTATTTTTTTTCTGGGTCTGAATATGATCAAGATTCATAACGTCATTATTTTAATGCTTGAAGGTTCGAGTAGTTATGATGTCCAAGTAAGATTTCTACCAATTGTTGCACCCAGAAAATAGAAGAGGAAGAGGAAAAATAATGAGGAGGAGGAAGAAGAAGAAGAAGAAGAAGAGGAGGAAGAGGAGGAGGAGGAAGAAGAAGAAGAAGAAGAAGAAGAAGAAGAAGAATTAAGAAGAAGAAGAAGAAGAAAAGGTGAGGCAGGGGCAGAACAAGTGAAGAAGAGAAGATAAGATGGAGAAAAGGAAGAGAAAGGGAAAGGGGATAGGCAGGAGGAGAAGAAGAGGAAAAAAAGAAAAATATATGAAAAAAAACTCAAACTCAGTGTGAGCAGGTGAGTTGAGTGTGAGGAAGTTTGTACATTAAGTGTGAATGATAAGGCACATGAAGTTAGTCATTTATTATCCACTGCTTGATAATTTACGCTGTGATGATATAACAGAGTCTACTCCAGAGATATAGTAGTACTAGGAGTACTACTAGTAGTAGTAGTAGTAGTAGTAGTAGTAGAAGTAGTAGTAGTAATAGAAGTAGTAATAGTAGTAGTAGCAGTAGTAGTAGTAGTAGTAGGCCTAGTAGTTGTAGTAGTAGTAGAAGTAGTGGTAGTAGTAGTACTAATATCTGTAGTGGTACATGTAGTGGTTGCAGTAGTAGAAGTAGTAATAGTAGTAGCAGTAGTAGTAGCAGTAGTAGTAGTAGCAGTAGAAGTAGTAGTA
>JZLH01S0209971.1:29123-65871 GCA_001188425.1 Eucidaris tribuloides
TAGTTTTTGTGTTATTACATATCAAAATTAACTAATTTTATTTTTAACACCTAGTACATGTATATATTGGGAAAGTATGAATTCATTGTAAAACTGATGAAATTATATAAATCAAGATATATCTTCTAGGTAAAAGATGCTGTATGACATACATGTATCATAGAAGTGGAAGAAATCGAATTATAATCAGGAAAGCACAATTATGTCTGAAGATCATGTAAACTACTACAAGAACAAGAGCTCAAACTTGACCATTGACTTGATACGTCATTCCTCAGCTAGAAATTGACAATTTCACAGACTGATGTGAATGAAATGTATTCTCCACTAAAGCTTCTGAAGCACTAGTCTAATTACAAAAACAAAATGCTAGATGAAATGTTTGAGTGTACTTTTACTCTATTTATGTGAGATGCATTAAAAATAACTTTTATATTAAATGTATCATCTTAATCTTTATATGATTAAGTGAGTTGTAATTACTTAAATTATTTTCAATACGGATAACAGAGTTGTGCATTCTGGTGTACTGTGTCCAATGGTGGCAAATTCCAGTTGTCCCAATTTGCATATAGGCAAAGGCCATACTGCTGAGTTGATTATTATGCCTGTGTAGTGTGTTTGTCCAAGGACCTGCCATTGTACAGTTAAGTTGTATGCTAATCTTTTCCATGAACAGGAAATGTGGGGTGGGTAAATCAAGGCTACCCCCCCCCCCAAAAAAAAAAAAAAACAAATAAAAAAAAAAAAAAATAAAAAAAAAACTATCAATGAAGGAAGACTGATATGTTTACAAATATGATTAACAAAAGTAATTTTAATACTTTTGAAAGTCTGAAAGAAATATTGTTTGGCCACTGTATCTTAGGGCAATGGTCCATTTCCAATTGCATTAGTAACAATATGTTCTCTCATTTTGTTTTACAATTTGAACTGATAAGTCCAACACCACTGTAAACTTCATCGATGATGATTACCTATGATTATCAAAGAAAGAAAGATAGATAGAAAGAAAGCAAGCAGGCAAAAACAAACATTGATCATTAACTTATCATATATTGGCTTACACAACTTAAAAAATTCTTAAGCGTTTACGACAAAATTAAGGAAACATGAACATACATACCGTATGTATACCTTTACACATGACAAATTCAGTGTCTTCTCAGAAATATACAGACTAATTAAACCAATTAAATTAATATACATTAAGTCCAATATTTTCTTCAAAAACTTCTTGTTAGTTAGTTACAGGGAGTAGCATGGGGTGGTTAAGGGTAACCAAGATGTTCAATGAAGAATATACAAAAATAGAAACATTTATCTGACAATATACCCAGTTATGGGGTAAATTCACCAAAATATGGAGTTACAGACCTATGTTATAAATATTCAACTTTAAGAGGTACTAACATACACATAACCTCATTTAACTTTTCCAAGGAAGCATATAAAAGCACTGTTGTAAGTTATTGCACTATAGTGTCAAAGCAGAGTTGAACAAAATGAACATTTACTGCACTCATATGCATTGCAGTAGAATTCCACTATTACTGTGACATGTCAGTATGCACACAAACATTGCAAACTGTTCATTTGAGGATGTAAAACCACTTTATCCTTAAGAGATTTTTAAGTGACTTCACATTGACCATTCTCATTTTCATAAACTGTAGGGATAACGTCATGTTACATTCTTGAAGAAGAAGAATTTAGGATGAAACTTAATTTGTACCTCAGTTTGAACACTGAACTATATATAACATCAATCTTGGTCATTACAAACTATGTTAAAATGAAGAAATATTTAAAACTTATTGTACATTCTAAAAGTCCAAAGAAAGACATTGTCCAGAGGAAATTATCCATTTTCTTTCCCATATGGGAAATGCAAATTTCAATTCATAATTGGTACCCATGATTATATATTTGAATCACTTAAATATAAGACAAAACAGATCTAAACACAATTTTTCAATTTAAAGATTGCATTCTTGAGTTATACACCACAGCTGTTTTCTTTTTTTTTTTTTGGACTGAGATATGATCCAGGAGAAGAAAGACAGTCACGCTTTCCAAAATGCGAAAATCATATATTCAACCTATATTTGTGATATATCAATGAATAACTGTAGCCTGGATTCCAAATGCTGGCTGTAGCTAATAATTGGCCAAATTTGGGAGAGTCTACCTACCTCTGCATATCAAAAGTCAATTGGCACTGGTCCAACCTCATTGGTGTGGGAGACTGACATTTTTAAAACATTTTTGAATGTACATACGCCTCTTTTCTACGACTTTCTAAGATTTAAAAGTTACGAAAGTAAACTTGATAAAGTTGTCACTATTGTTGCATTAATGTGGCAAACTTTGAACCTTTACTGTCTTATCATTTTGTAGTATGATGATAAATCTTTTCCACTTAATAAAAATTTATGCATGAATCTTTACATTATAAATGCTTTCAGTGTATTTGTGGCAAACTTTGAACTTTTACTCTCTTATCATTGTGTAGTACCATGATGATAAATCTGTTCAATTCAAGAAAAATGTGTGATTCTTTGAATTATGAGTGCTTTTAGTGTATTTGTGTGATGAACTCTTTTTGCGGTGTGCAGATCAAGAATGCAGTCTTTAACCCATTGAAGACAGTTTGAGTTTGCTTTAACACACATTTCATGTAGACCTCGCGACGAGATATCTTGTGTCTTGTCTTCAGCGGGTTATGATATCACTACCTGAACTCTGACAGAAACCTGAGCAGTGGAAGGTAAAGAACCATATTTATCACATATGTTAAATGAATCACTATTTCAAATGTACTTTACAATTTGCTATTTCTTTTCTAAATATATATACAGAGAAGTACTGCTAAGTGATTGTCAGTTACTGACCATAAATTGAGGTCAAAATTCAAACTAAACAAATAATATCAAAAATTATCCCAAGCATGCTTTTGTACACATGTAACCCAACACAAAACATATACACTTGCGACCTTCTTCAACATTCTATATATCAGTTTTCTACACCAGAACACCGTTCTAGCCACCCGAGTATCACAAGAGGGCACTGCTAGTTTTGCCTCTGGATGGAATTCTCGGT
Organism: Eucidaris tribuloides; assembly: GCA_001188425.1. Lineage (NCBI taxonomy): Eukaryota > Metazoa > Echinodermata > Echinoidea > Cidaroida > Cidaridae > Eucidaris > Eucidaris tribuloides. Next base: position 32,229 of record JZLH01S0209971.1, read on the forward strand.
ATTTGCAACACAGAGCTCCCCCTATCGGGTCCAGCAGACAGGTCAATTTCTAACTTCAGGGTCGACATAAATTCTGTCACAGCGTTGTTGCATGGCCATTATACCCACTTTGTCTTTCGTCCATGGGTATTTCTCTAACTTTTTATGTTTGGCAATGTGTGAGTAAAATTCTGATGCTTCACAAATGCAAACCATAATAAAAGTGGAGGAAGAATTCAATGAAAACGGTCTAAATATCGCAAGGAAATATGCGGCATGTATTGTTTACATTGAATGTACAGTAGCATTGCTTCATGATATCTACTATTTCCCGTGAGGCATGGTGGATTTCGGCCTGTCCGTTGGACCCGATAGGTGGCGCACCGTATTGCGAATACCAAAAATTGGGCCACAAGTTACAAACTGATCTGCTCATCCATACTTTCCTATAGTCTTAATCCTCCTCTGTTACCAAGTCCAATATCTGCATCCAGGTATTCAAGAAAAATTTGTCCAGTCTCTAAATGATGGATGGTGGGCATATCCATTCAAATTTTCTGCCACATGAATATCGGACGTGGTTGCAAGTTGCAACTGTACACCCTATTACAAGTTACATGGATGTGCATGTGACTTGAAAACATATTCAAATAAAATGTGTATCATTTATTTAACCACACCACCAAAAAACAATTAAAAAATAGCACATGCTTTGCAGACAAAACTTATTGAAAATAGATAACTTGATAATATTTTCATTTTTGAGTATTTCCACTTGCCATACTTAACTTCTGAGTGCATAAACATATACATGTACCGAAATTTGTTGAATAACCAACTTTTGATGGTGTAGTCACATTTCATACTGTACATTTTGAAAAGTACGCTTTACACAAACCCAAAATGTTCCATTTTCACTTGAAATCTTAGAAATTCATAGAAATTGATGAAAATCAAAACATACAAAATTAACTTCATTTTAAATTGAATGAGTTGTAAGAACATGCCTGGTATTATGCACCGATAAGATACACTGATATTGGTAAAAGATAAATAAATGAATATTATTTGTAGGAATGAATTTGTTTGTATCTTTTCATTTTTTTAAATAAAATATTTAGCATACTGATGCATACTTTGTTTATATTAAATCGAATATAATTGCTTTTCTGAATGCAACAATTAAAAATATGAGCTGTATACTTATTGGCATTTTTAAAATTACTAGAATGTTTTTGTTTCAAATTTCATTTTAAAAAGCATTAATTCGCTACAAATTGTAGGCTAACATTGTTAAGAGATGTATTCAACCTTTTACTCTTGTTAATTGCACATTTTCTTTGGAAAAATTTATTGAAAACATTAAGCTGGGGTTTAATTGTAATGTCATGGGTCCACCTCATGTTTACAATCAAGCATTTTGACCCAAATTTTTTTCTTTACTTTTTTGTATTTGAAAAATGTGAAGATGAAATCATGCAAAAAATGCATGAATTTTGTGTTGTATGTTTCATGTCATTCTATTATTAACCATTTTAATCCAAAAGTCGTCACTGGCAAGAGATGTTTTGGCACAAGTACTGCAACTTTTTGAAAGTGTTTTTGTACGTGCACTGACGAAGCCATGCTGTCATACACTCTCTCCTGTACATGCACTAATAGAACCATCGCTAGCGAATATCAAGTGTCCGTTGAAACACAGCTACTGCTCAGTTCTCTTTGTCCATTGAGCCTTGCAGTTCATCTAGCCAGAGTCAGACCTGTCGAAAAATAAATAAATAAATAGATGAATAAATGAATAAATAAATGAATACATGAATAAATGAATAAATAAATGAATACATGAATAAATGAATAAATAAATGAAGATGAATAAATGAATAAATAAATGAATAGATGAATAAATGAATAAATAAATGAATATATGAATAAATGAATAAGAAATAAAAATTTAAAAAAGGGATTAATGGACTGCTTTACAGTTGATGGGCATGCGTCTGCTCTTCCTCGCCAGTGCTGTGCACTTCATTAACTTTGATTTCATATCTGACATAACTTAAGACCTTTGACCACAAGTCAAATACATTTGTAAAATCTCCAAAGGCAGTATACCATATCTTTGTCACAGAAGGCAAATACCTGGTAGGGTTTTGCCTGTGCCAAGCATATCCGATTATAGGCTCAACTTGACCTGTTGAAGACTAGACACAAGGTATCTTGATCTCATATCTGACATAACTTAAGACCTTTGACCTTAAGTCAAACACATTTGTAAAATCTCCAAAGGCAGTATACCATTATCTTTGTTACAGAAGGCAAGTACCTGGTAGGGTTTTGTCTGTGGCAAGCATATCTGATTATGGGCTCAACTTTAACCCAATGAAGACTAGACATGAGATATCTTGTCGCAAGGTCTATGGGAAATGCATATTAAAGCAAAATCAAACCATCTTGAATGGATTAATAGTTAGAAACTTGAAATAACAAATGAAATGCACCCAATTATAATTTCAATGAGAATTAAAATGCCGACAAATCTCACTATTATTAATCGAATAAACACTAATAGCTGATGTTTCCATAAGAGAAGAAAGGAGTAGGGAGGAGAAGAGAAGCAAAGAGAAAAAATTATGCCATTGCTAAACCATTGGCACCAAAGGACCTTGAAAATGTTGACTTTCCTCTTTATGAACAATCCACCAAGTTTTCTGTGATCAATGGTTCTCCTTCTTTTACACTACTGGTCTACTGCATTTCTTTGAAAAGAACTAATGAACTTACAATTTATTACTACTGCAGACTTGCAAATATGTTCCCCTTCCCCCTAAAATATTGACCATATTAGACTTCGCACTTCCGACTAATAGAGCTGACTCTAATTGAAATTTTACGAATGAGGATATCAGTACTTGCCTCTCCAGACCAAATCGCAGTCTCCTCTCCCGCTGCTGGGATCTCAACCCAAGAGGCGAGGCAGGAGTGCCCGGAAGAACCCTGGTGCCCTGCATGAGGGCACTGTAAACGTTGACGGCCACGAGGAGGACACACAGGAGAATGGGGCCAATGAACGCACCCTCCAATCCATAATAGTAGATGCCACCGGCTACCGCCAGGCCGGTCAAGTAAGGATGACCACCGCTATTGGAAGAAGAAAAATAAGTTGCAATTGCAAATCATAAACTAGAAAAGCTTTTTAAGGGAAATCGTAAGATTGGAAGAAGTCCACAATTTAAAACATAATAATATCTGAATCAAATATACTGTTTAGGGTTTTTACCACAAACTTTTCATGGCTACAAATTTCCTCCCTGTATTATAATTATTACTATTATTAGAGACTGCTGTGACATCAAATTACTTATGATGCTTTCCATGAGTTGAAGTTCTAAGGGTCATACTTTAATTCATTATTAATTAACCCAAAAAGATCCGGGCTATCTTCAGTCTTGTCATCACTCGGGCCCCCCCCCCCCCCCCCGACGATCTCGGCCGCAGATCACGCGATCGCTGCAAAAATTTGCACGTGCATAGAGCCGGATGTAAACTACAAGACTGTATAGTAAAATTGTCAAAAAATTTATTTTTTATATTTTTTAAGAAATTAATTATGCAAATAAGTGTATGAAATTATGTTTTCGCCTATATCTTGCTTACAATAGCTAGTAGAATGCTAATTTTTGGTGAAAATATTCATTTTGACATTTCTAACAATTATCTACAAAAAATTTGCTGAATCAGAATTAATTTCCTATGTATTTTATTGTTTTGTGAATTCCTGATGTATTTCTTTGTTTTTGTTATTTTTTCAATGAACTTTGTTGGGGACACTTTTGCGATCATAAACAGCAAAAACTTAATCCATTTCAGCCAGTAAAAGTAAAATAATCATACATTTATGATTTTTGTCTGAAAACACAATTTGCATTGATTTTGTACACAAAATCACGTTTTTGAGCAATTTTGGAGTTGCATGCATGAACGAAAAGTCGCGCAGCATCGTAGCGGTACGTCCGATTTTTTTTGAAAATGGTCTTAAATGATGCGCGAGACTTTAAAGTAAAAAGCCAGAGAACAGCGTGGTCAAAAAATTTCACGCAGCGGCGTAATCGCGAAATTTGTCGAGGCGGGGGGGGGGGCCATTATGGCCCCCCTCCCCGGTGATATTAGGGTTAAAGAATGTTTGTTTCCTCTCAAGTGAACAAATTCCACACAAATCCTTCAAGCCTAGACATACATCTAGTTAGTATATATATATATATATATATATTGGTATATGTTTCAACTTGAGACATTTTTTTATGTTTCCCGATCATGTCACTGCCCTTAAAGCTATATAATTTTAAATTTTGAAAATACATAGTGTATTTGTCAACTTAAAAATTTCACAGTATGCCTCTGCCTACTTCAAATACTAGATGACTTTAATATTGAATTTTAAATTGAATACACAATTCACCAACTTAAATGAGATTGTTTCAATTATAACAAACCATCAAAATGATTTATGTGCCACGACCTTAGACCTCTTCACCCCATAATCTTCTTGTGTACACTTATCTTTTATCCACACCTATTCAGAAAGCTCATGGGACTATGTGAATGTGATACATCAAGAATCCAATGCAAATCCGACACAACTTAGCTTTCACTTGTAAATTTGGAACACTTCTCAGGTTTAATTTGGGGTCTACAACTTAGTGTACAGGAAGCTTATTGCAAACAGTCTGCAACGGAACGCCTAAATCCCAGGTGCAAATCTAACAGGTTCAAATTCTTAATTGTAAATTTCTTGGCTTTACTTCCTGTCAACACCTGTTAGAGAAAGTTAATATTTAACAATAATCCCATGATACTCAAGTCCATAAGATGGACATTCCAACTTGTTGACAGTTAATCTTGTAGATTTCCAGTGTCAGCTTAGGATGTTTAAATTTTTGCTGGTACATTTCTCAGCTTTTTAGATCAACACCTGTTCCAGAAAGTTGATATTTAACAAAAGTGTAATCACAGCAAAGCTCAGTAGATAGACATTCCAGCTTGTTGACATATTAAATAATTTGTACATTTCCACTGCAAATAGGATTTCAACAAATGAATATTAAAATTTGTAGTTGCATACACAAATCTCTTATTTTCTGTTTCAATTAACACTCCTTTCAGAGGCTGGCACTATGCAGATAGCACAGTAGCACAGTTGCCCCTGGATGAAGGCACATTCAAGACACAATATAACAATGAACACAGTTTAAAAAAAATGTGAGCTACATAATTCCCCCATGCTCTAAATGTCTCGATAAGGTCTAAAAATGACGCCCTGAAAAAATTGTCCTTCAAAATAATCATTTAGTGTTTTAAATAATCTGAAATCAAGACACACACCCTTGAATATCGCTGTAGATGGCCGTGTCCACCACTGACATGGGTAGCATCTGGAACACAAACAGCATGATGGCGAGGACCTTCTCTCCATGCACCAGGAGTTCAATGACCCCTGGGATAGCGGCCCAGTACGTCCCCACGAAGGGGACGGCACCAAAGATGGCTGCCAGAGCTGCGGACAGAGGGAGAAGAAAAGCAAACAAATAAAGTAAAACAAACGTCAGTAAGAAAAGTCTTGAAGGCAAAATTAAACTTGTTTTTTGTATAGAACATGCAAATAGTGAACAACAGCCAACCAAAATACCATGGATCAAAAACACCAATTAAATGGTTCACTGCAATTCAATAAAATTATTAATATCAATTTGGGAAATGAGGCACTTGATTTATGAATTGCTTCAAGTTTTAAACTAGAGCAGTTCGACTGCGCCCAGTCGATGGGTATGCCTCCGCAGACCGCACTCCAATCCAATTGATGTAATTTGAAAAGCTTTAAGTTACCATGGTAGCAAGACCAAATAGATGAATAAGTATAAGCCCATGTGACCCTTGACCAAGTTACAGTAAAATCCAATTTAAGCAGTTCTTGAATTATCGCGACAATGAGCTCAATTCGGACATAAGGCCTTATGATCTTTGGCCTCTGACCTTTCAACTCCAAAATCGAATCAGTAAATTGGTGTCTTATATTAAATACTTCTCCCAAGTAACATCAAAATCGGAAAAGTCATACTCAAGTTATCACAGTAATGAGCCCAAATCAGACATATTTTAGGCTTGTTGACCTTTGACCTTTCAGCTCCAAAATCTAATCAGTTTATTGGTGTCTTATAAGACATACTTCACCCACATTACATGAAAATCCAACTGGCTGTTCTCAAGTTATCGCGGTAATGAGCCCAAATCAGACATATTTAAGGTCCGGTGACCTTTGACCTTTGACCTTTCAGCTCCAAAATCTAATCAGTTCATTGATGTCTCATAATACATACTTCATCCAAGTTACATGACAATTCGACCAGCCGCTCTCAAGTAATCGCGGTAACGAGCCCAAATCAGACATATTTAAGGCCCGGTGACCTTTGACCTTTCAGCTCCAAAATCTAATCAGTTCATTGGTGCCTCATAATACATACTTCACCCAAGTTACATCAATATCTGATAAGCTGTTCTCAAGTTATCGCGGTAACGAGCCCGAATCAGACATATTTTAGGCCCGGTGACCTTTGACCTTTTGACCTTTGAACTCCAAATACTAATCAGTTCTATTGGTGCCTCATAATACATACTTCACCCACGTTACATAGAAATTCAACCGGCCATTCTCAAGTTATCACGGTAACGAGCCCAAATCAGACATATTTTGGCCCGGTGACCTTTGACCTTTGACCTTTCAGCTCCAAAATCTAGTCAGTTCATTGGTGCCTCATAATACATACTACACCCAAGTTACATCCCAATCCGACCAGCCGCTCTCAAGCTATCACGGTAACGAGCCCAAATCAGACATATTTAAGGTCCGGTGACCTTTGACCTTTTGACCTTTGAACTTCAAAATCTAATCAGTTTATTGGTGCCTCATAATACATACTTCACCCACGTTACATGAAAATTCAACCGGCCATTCTCAAGTTATCGCATAATACATACTTGGTCCTAGTTACATCAAAATCCGATCAGGGGTTCTCAAGTTATCGCGGTAACGAGATCCGGTAACGGACGGACGGATGGAAGGACGGACGGACGGACGGACGGACGGATGGAAGGACGGACGGACGCACGGACGGACAACCCGAAAACATGATGCCTCCGGCAACTTCGTTGCGGAGGCATAAAAATCTGAGCTACATGTATATAACCCTTCATGCAATGTGTCTCTGATATAGTAAAAAAAAATGAAGCCCTTACAAAATGTTTTTCAAAACAATTATTTTGCCCTTTAACACTTAAAGCCCAAGTTTAGTTTTGGGGATTTTTTGTTATTTGAAAGCTTTATGCCCCAAAGTCATAACCCTGCAATAATAGATTCTGAATGTCTTTAGGTTTTTTTTTATTAGTTAATGAAAAATCTTGAGGGACCCCCGAGATTTTCGACTATATATTACATTATAGCATCCAAAGGGTTAAAAAGGCTTTAAGGTTGCATGTGTTATACCTTATCTGAAAGAGCAGACTCTGCTCTTTCAGATGAGGTATAACTATTTTACATTATAGCATCCAAATGGCTAAAATGTTATATGAGCTATACTTCATCTGAAAGAGCAGTGTCTGCCCTCTTTCAGATGAGGTATAACACATGTAACCTTAACCCTAATTCAGGCTGGCTTTTTGGCTTATGCTAATTCTGGGGGGCGGGGAGGGCGGCGGATTCCTGCCCCCCCCTGAGATCTCTGGCCGTCGACCGCCGCCGAAAATCGGCACGCACGTCGCCCATCACGCTAATGTACAAGGACTGTATAGCTTAATTACCCAGAATTGAATATTCATATTAATTAATTATGCTAATTTATGCATAAAAAACATTAATTAAGGCTGTAAATCATTAATTAAAGCTCCAAAAAGCTAATTTTTTGGTCTAGACTCTCTTTTTAAGTGTCTTAGCAAGATACTTGAAAAAAATCCGGAATCAAAATGAATTTCCTATGTATTCATGTTTGTGAATTTCTTATGTATTTCTTTGTTTTTCGAACTTTTGTTTTCTATTGTTTTTTCGTATGAAATTTGTCAGGCGGGACACTTTTGCGATCATAAACAGCACAAAATTACTTAATTTCAACATAAAAGCTAAAAATAATCATACATTTGATGAATTGTGGCTGAAAAACACAATTTGTATTGAGAATTGTACACAAAATCATGTTTGAGCGATTTTGGGTGACATTGCAAGCTGACAAAATGTTACGTAACCTCGAACCGCGTACCCGGACGTCCGCAAATTTGGTTCTTAAAAAGATGCACGAGACTCGATCGCAGAAAAAAGTTCATGAAACGCCCGGGCAAATTTGCTTTCTCGCGTTGCAGACATATTGCGCGAAACGTCTAGGGGGGGCGGCCGCGCATTCCGCCCCCCAGCCTTTTTAGGGTTTAAAGCCTTTAACCCTTTGGATGCCTTTATAATATGAAAATATACGAAAATCTCGGGTCCCCCCACCCCTCCCGCCCCCCCCCGAGATTGTTTTCAGAAACTAATTTAAAAAAAAAAAAGTGAAAAGACATTCAGAATCTATATATTTGTAGGGTTATGACTTTGGGGCATAAAGCTTTCAAATAACAAAAAATCCCAAAAACTAAACTTCGGCTTTAACATGCCACAGGATTTACCCCTCTATGGACCTTATGTGTATTATTTGGTACAGATCTGCGACTTCGGTAAGTTAAGAATTAAAAGAGTGAAAGTGTATGAGTACACAGCTTTGCCATGTCCATTTCCCTCTATAGACTGCTTTGTAAACATCACACAGGGCCTATGCATGCATTGAATGGATAAGTAACAGGTGATGTTTCTCCATGCATATCTTGCAGTGGGAGCATAACTTCCCGAGGTTTTATGTTCTACTTCAAATAGTACTATGTTGCCCAGATATCAAAGTTTGACAATATTTCAAATTGAACCTCCACAATGTTAAATTGTGTCTTTAAACAAAAACAGATAACAGATTTTTAAAATCTAAAACAATAAAATATAAAATATCAAAATATGCCCAAAGTTACAATCGATGCAACATTTATCATTGTTTGTTTTACATTGTGTCTGCAGTTAGTAACTTAAATAAGCAGTTACTTTTAATGGATTAAAAGCTATTTGTTGGTGGCATAAAGCTTGTTGAATGTATCAGTTCACATAAGAGCATGTTTTCTTGGTTACATTAAAGCTAAATGACAGTGACGGGGGGGGGGGGTAGTCCTCAAGTTGGGGTGAAATATTCTAGAATCAAGTACTACTTTTTTGTAGTCTCCCTTTTTCTCTTATCTCATATGACTATGAAATTATACTATGTTATGCATAATTCATTGTAATATTGTTTTTATGATTATTTTATGTTTGTTTGAGAAAATAAATAAAACTGAACTGAACTGAACTGAACTGAACTGTACAAGGATTCTACTGTGAAAATTTGGTGGTTAAAATGTTGACTCATTGTAAAATCATGTATGCCTTGTGATAGACAAATCTGTTGTGTGGCTCTCTATAAGGTTTATTTCTATCGAGGCTCCAGAGAAACAAAATGCTAGTATGTTCATGCTTGATTTCTCATTTGTAAACAAATTCAAGATAAATCCTTCCAGCCAGGACATACACTCCAGATGGTGTATCCATCAATATTCAACCAGTTTGGATCAAGAGGCATTTTTGTTTCTCCCAATCATGTTACTGCCCTCTATTCTTGTGAAAATTGCACATATGCAAGCTACTGCTATAAACTAACCTGATGGGATGTAGACCATCTTCAAGCCAAACAAAGTGTGTGTCAACCAGGTGTAAAGGCCATAAAAAGCTGACATCTTGATAGAAGCACCAAATACTCCTCTAAATCAATGAAAGATTGAGATGGAGATGGTACACATTATTTTTTTTTTAAGAATATGATGAACCTGTCATAAGGTACCCCAACAATAAATAAATGTTGATAATTTACTTAAACATTATATGTTAAATGTTATTTCACATTTCCCATGGCAAAACAAAAATCACTCACGGGGACCATGCATTTGCCATTGCTACCCAAAAATGTGGAATAAATTGTCTATTGAAATTTGTAGCTCACCCTCCCTAAATGTCTGCAAATCCAAGCTAAAATCATATTTGTTCAGTTAATATACATGTACATGTATTTTGTGTGAAATTGAGTACACAGGAGCTCCAAACCAGCACAGCTAAATATATACACATAGTAGCTATGCTATTTAAATTTATGTTTCATTATTATTATTATTATACACATGTTCATGACAAAAGATGCTCATGACCACCCTACGGCTTGCTGGATATTAAAACAAAGAGATGGCAGTTGAATTCTGCACACTGTAGTGTATTCGTAAGAGCAGGTTACTAAAATAGCTTGTTACAAATTTTTCAGGCACAAAAATCGTAAAAATTTTACCACATCATCAGAATTGTCTACATATGTCCTAACAAAACTGTTACTAGTAATTGATTTCACAACAACTTGAGCATATAGTAGACATGCACATTCTATAGTATTTACAGGGTATGTGATAAAATGAAAGACACAGCTAAATAGTAACAGCAATGGTTGAGGGTTAGGTTGGCTTTGGTTCAAATACTGTCTTAATCTCATTTCAGAAGTTTGTAAGTTTTGGCACCCTCCCACAGGGAATTATAAATTGCTTTTATGTACTATCTTTTGTCAGATAAATGAACACATTTCCTCCACCTTTCCTATCACAGTAATTGCATTCATAAATAATATAAGAAAATGAACAATTGATTGAGTGAAATCAAACCACTGTTCAATCATTCATGTGCTCTAAGAAACGGGTGATGGGGATCAACATTTTCTCTGCTTTCCGTATCGCGGAGGAATGGAGGCTCCACCTTAGAGACAAGAAAACAGTTGTAGAATCATACCTGATAGCTGTTTCAACAGCTTGGCCATATTTACTGCTGGCTGAGTCATTGACTGGAGCCAGGCTGGACACCCACTTCATAGGCAGATACTGCTTGTCACTGAAACTCAGCAGGTAGAACAGGGTAGTCATGAATACAACCTTTGAGGGGTGGGGAGAAGGAAGAAGGGGAAAAGAAATGATGTCATTATACTAATAAATTGAGTACAGAGCTGCCAACATCTGCTGACCACAAAACATACTAATGCACAGTAAAAAAAATTAATTTTTTAAGGCAAAACAACATGCTTTCATAAATAAAATGAGTAAAATTACACATATATCACAGGCCTATCAATTTTAAGGGTAAACATATTTTGCATAAAGAAATCATATTTTCTTACTTTGGATAATGAAGAAACATACTAAATATCATAAAATTAAACTAGTTGGCAGCTCTGTAAGTACAATCATCATAACACGCAAATCCAGTAGCCTAACAATTTTATAGAATTGTTTAAGTTTCATTTGATAAGCAAAAAACAGTTCCTAACATATTTACACAGACTCCAACCCTTAGCATCGCATCAACTGGAGATTCTTTTTCTGGACCACTTTCCACAATGGAGACTTTCCAGTAGAAAATAATTTGAAATGTGCAAGGATTGTTGTCCCTTGTGACGGGGGCCCAACTCAGGAGTTCTAGATGCTATGTGGAGCAGCACAAGACTTATTTATTTGGGCAGCACTTTATCCAACAAATTTGTTACACAGTGGGGGAAAATGCATTTTCAGTGGGAGTACAAATTGAACAGGAGAAATCAAACGCAAGTGAAAGAGCAGGAGATTTGGGAAAATTTGCCTTAAAGCAAGAGATCTCCTGCCCAAAGAAGATCATTGTGACAGCTCTCCACACCTTTTCCAGCATAACAAAAAGCTGATGTATATTAGTGGCTCTTACAGGTAATGAGGTGTGTTTGTAATTACAGCTACATGGTGCACTGTCTCAAAATCAAATGATTCTTGAAGAAAAGTCAAAATCTTAATTTCCCTTACAGAATTTAAAAGTACTTTCAACATGGGCAAATAAAGATTTAGACATTTGTTTAATTTTGATGACAGATTTACCCCCCCTCCACCCCCCCCCCAAAAAAAACCATGCAGTGACTTACAAAAGAAATGACAAAATTGAGGATGGCCGTTCCTCCCTCCAGCAGCATGGTGAGGATAGTAGTAAGAAGTGATGCAATCAGACTCATGTTACCCTTCAAGACCAGCCACACAGACTCCAGAACCTAGGGAACAAGATACAGAATTATTCTTTTACGGAAGATTATCCACTGAATGCACATTTAAGATAAACTGGAGTACTGGTTGATGATGGAAAATTTTTCAGAGTTTCAATTTCATCGGTGTCTGGGTGAAAGCATATAACATTTGCATCACAATATGGGAACAGTTAACTTACAATGTAACAAAATAGTTGGGGGATTGGCCCAAGTATTGTAATATTCATAATTAATATTGTTCCACATAAAGATTTTCGTATTAGGACCAGGGAAAGAATTAAAATTTTCTTCACGGGGGCTACTTTTCCTGTTTCAGTGCATTTCAGATACTCTTTTGTATTGAACTCTACGGCAAATTTATAGGGGTTCTTTTTACCATTTCGGGGCTTAAATCGCCCTGCACCCCAGTGCATTTTTTCCCTGGTTAGGCCTTTGTGAGCATGATGATTCGTATAGAAGGTTTGCTGAAATGAAGTGTTCTGTTAACAATAAACAATATTAAAAATCATCACTACTCACAAAGGCCTATTTATGGTTTTGGAACTTTTTTTTTTCGGAAGGTTCTGGGGGTTGAAAAAGTTTTGATTTGTCAAGTTAAAGAGTCATAAAATTTTGCCACAATTCTGCACAAGCCATCAATTGCACATGAATTTTTGATTTTTTAAAATGTTTTTTTCATTTGATGATCAAAATTTTACTTGCCTGATCAGGCAAGTAAATTTTAAGATTTCGATATTTTTACTTAACAGATGTGGAATTTTACTTGCCCTGGGCAAGCAGGCAAGTGGGCAAGTGCTAGCGTTGAATATTGCTTTACTTACTGACTTGACAGTCTCGATGTTCTCATGGAAGGTGGTCATGAAGCCAGACAAGTCAATGTCATCCAATTTTCCAAATGACTGATAGATGCTGTCCATGGACAGGTTAACCTTTGACCTCAGCGACAGTGGGTCACTGGAGTCCATGACCTCTTCAGTTGCGTTCTGTCAGCATTGTATCAAACAAAAGATTAACAAAAAAAATTGGTTAGAGAAACCAAAAAGACACACCAAACCATCACGGTTAGCCTGCATTGAATATGTGACCAATCACCTCAAAAGCTGTGTGAATGCTGCAAAACATAATATAGGTGTTTATAAGGTATAAATCTTGAGATTTGTTCCTAACAATGGATAGTTGACAGGGCCCTGGGAACGATTTTTCCATCGGGGGTGCAGAGACATATATTTTCGCTGAATTTGACATAGCGAAACCAACGGTCAAACCATGACAGTCTATATCTCGGATAAATATATTGAGAAAGCCTATACTGCCAGTAGTCCATTGTGGCGTGCGGCGTAGGGCCGCAGGTAAGTCAAGACATGTATTGTGAGTTCGAATCCGAACCGGACCCCAAATAAAAAGCAAAAAAAAAAATAGTGATCTAACGCGTTATGTTAGTGTTATGAATAAATTCAAAATGGCGGTGCACAAAGGATGTCTTTCCAAATTTTTTCGCGGCCAGAAATTTTTTTCACGGGGGCGGGGGGGGAGGGGTTTGTCCGCGGAAATTCTCGCGGCCCAAAAAAACATTTCACGGCAAATTCGCGGCCAATCAACAGCTCAAAAGTCGCCTCAGTTGGGGGGGGAGCGGTGTCCGGCGGAAAAATTCTCGGCAGCAAAAAAAAATTCGCGGCCAAATCAACAGCTCAAAACTCGCCTCAGTGTGGGGGGGGGGGGGGGGGGGTGTCGTGAAAATTCTCCGCGCCAAAAAAACATTTCACGGCCAATTCGCGGCCAAATCAACAGTCTCAAAAGTCGCTCAGTTGGGGGGGGGAGGGTGTCCGCCGGAAAATTCTCGCAGCCAAAAAAAAATTCGCGGCCAAATCAACAGCTCAAAACTTCGCTCAGTGTGGGGGGGGGGGGGGGTGACCGTGGAAAATTCTCGCGGCCAAAAAAACATTTCACGGCCAAATTCCGGCGGCCAAATCAACAGCTCAAAAAGTCGCTCTGCGGCCAAATTTAAGAAAACTAACACATACACGTCTTTTGCAGGGGGTGCTGCGCAACCCCTGAAAAATTTTCTAGGGGTGGTTCAGCACCCCAGCACCCCCGCTTCCCAGGGCCACGATAGTTGATATCTAAATTATGTAGTGCCTAGTTTTAAATACCCCCAAATGTTAAGATTTGACTTTTTTGCAGCTTTAGATTATGTGACTTGATACCTGTTTTGTTGTAAAACGTCATGTAAAAATAGAAAGCATTGAGTCGGTTGGTTTCAAGAGAAGTCATCTAAAATCCTACAATGTACCAATAATAAAATCACTGAGCTATTAATTACAACTATATATCGTCTGAATAGCAGTCAATGTGTATAAAACATTTCCCCACTACTCTTTCTCTCTTTCCCAAAAAGTGTAACCTAAGTACATGAAGTAAACTATAGTATAACCTGCAAATAGGAATCAAAATACACAATAAAGAAAGACAAATTGCCCTGTGAAATTTACAGAATGGTTGGAATGGAATTTCAAAAGCAGGATAATCTTTAAAAGATGCAGCAAGTCATCCAAAACATCATTGTTACTTTTCCCACAATAGCCCCCAAAACCAAAACGAGCCCCCAAATGAATTTATGGAGGTTCTTTCTTAATAGGTGGTATATATAAGAAAAAGCCCCAAAATTCAAAACAAAACTGTTATGAACCCTGGTACACAAACTAACAACCCAGACTTAACTATACTTTATACTATAACCAGTGTTGTAGTCGAGGATGGCCTCCAGGCTAACTTTTGGGTGCCTTGGCCATGGTCTCAGTCCGAGTCACCTGTATAAACCCTATAGGAAGGGTTTTTTTTTGGTGGGTTTTGCCCTGGAACTTATTGACCTGATGGCAGCACTAATTATGAAATACCTTGGCTACCCACTGGACATAAAGCTGGTCCCAAATCTCCAGAACCTGTGTCTCAATGTTCTCATTATCTCCACCAATGGTAGTTCGAACCTAGGCAAAATGAAAACAAGACATAATGAAACAAAATTTGTTACAGCATTTAATTTGGCAATAATGTGTGTCCAACCCCCCCCCCCACGTTGTTTTGAAAAAAAAATCAAATTTTCAAAAGTGAAAATGTTTCAGAGTGTTAAACTGATACCCTCTGTGCGATAGCTATCGGTGTATGGAACCTGTTACAATGCACGGCTTCCAGGTAACCAACCCGTCCAGAATTACAATGCATTTTGTCAAAATAAAGCACTTACACAACATAGTCTGACATTCTCATTGGCTTTACTCTTGAACCTGTTTTCGTAACAGGTAAAGGTATACTACACGTCACAATTGAGAGTTTACATACCTTTTCTGCTAGCCATTCTCTGCCGTACAGATAGGCATTGTTCAACATGGAGTCCATCGCTTCTTGCATTTGGGTAGTTTCTGGTAGCCATCTGCGATGATAAACGTATAATGTTTAGTTTCCACAGAAAATACATGCATATCAAAGAGGAAAAACTAGAATGCATTTGAATGCCAGTATGTGTAAAAACAAAAGAAAGTTGGCTCTTCAATTCCCAAATCAACACCACCGAATATGAAATTTATCAAAAATTAAAACTACCCTTCCAGCTCAGTCAAGATTCAAAGTTTTCTTGTTCCTCAATCCATAAACACAAAAGTCAATTGTTTTAAATCAGTCTTAACTATGGGGTAAATATCCTTTTAAGAATTCAGACTCACACATTTCTAAATTTTTGGTCATTTGGGTGTTAGCAGGTTGGTAGCCTGTATAAATTTGTGGTGAACGCACAACTGAAACTGTGTATTACTAGTGTATAGTGTGTGTGTGTCATAACATATTTTTCCAAGTTAATTTTATATTTTATTTGTATTTTACCATTATCATCATTATTATTATTATTAGCATTATTATTATCATTATTATTATCACTATCATTATCATTATTATTATCATTATCATCATTATTATTATTAATATCATCATTATCATTATCATTATATTATCATTACTATTATTATTAGCATTATCATTATTACTATCATTATCATTATCATTATCATTATTATTATCATTATTATTATTATTATTATTATTATTATTATCACTATTATTATTATTATTATTATTATTATTATTATTATTATTATTATTATTATTATTATCTATTTGTGTTTATTTTTTATTTTATTTATTTATTTATTTATTTATTTATTTATTTATTTATTTATTTATTTATTCATTTTTGTTATGTTTATGTATTTGTATATTCATATATCCCCTAAATAACATTTTTTGCCATGCATGTTTTCAATGTGTAATATATTCTCCCGTGTTTTGACAATATTTATGTACATGTACATGTATTTATTTTGGACATTATTTAACTCTGTGTAATCTGATATTTGATGTTTACATGTGTTATTATCCATTCTTTATTATGATTAGACTATATGTCAAATTTAATGCATTGTTTTGCATGATAATAAATAAAACTTGAATCTCGATTATGATCCATTAGACGTGTGATGCTTCATCATTTTCAGTCTAAAATATTAACTCACTCTTGTAATTCAGGATGTTGTGCCACTGTATCGTTTATGAGATTGCCTGTCACTTGTATCAATGTCATACTCTCAGACTGAATCTGTGCAAACAAATAAAGAAAACAAATTCATACAGTAACAACTTTTAACACATGTGCATGATGGAAAAAAATATTGGGAATAATACTCATCCTCAGCAAGGCCCTATGAATTAGTTAATTTGTGACTATTTTACGTCTTTGCAAGTTTTATCCCGGGATAAAACATGCAGAAACAGCTACAGGGGGGAGGAGCTTATTGATTCAAACAGTGCATACATTACCATGGCACAACTAACACATGTTGGGTGGCATGCATCGGTCACCCATGGTCAGCTCTAGACCAGTGCACGTGCGATCTGATTGGTTGGTAAGAACTCAAATTTTTTCTTAACTTATGCCTGTTAGTTGCTGGCTCCTTCTCCCTTTAAGATACACTGTAGTTTGTTAAATCATTATTTGAATTAAAAGATATAGACAACTTTTGCAGAAATCTGTACCAACAATTTGCAGGAAAAAATTCAGTGCAAACCTACCAGTTTCATGAGTAATTGACTAAGAGCTGTTCGTCCGTGTAAAAGTGTAATAACACAATAATTTTTATTTCTTATTGCAAAGGTACTATTTGTGACACAAAATTGCATCAGCAATATGTTAAGAGGTAATGGTGGTTCTTCATAACTGAACAGGGCAGTTTCTTTGTCTTTATAAATAATTGATATAAATAATAGATATAAATATAAATACAACATGAGTTTTTGATATCCTGTTGTAATCATACTTGAATTATTCTAAAATCTTTTTGAAAAAGTGGATATGAAATTATGAATATTTTACTTCTTTTGTGTTTTTCAAAAGTAGCATAATTTTCTGATCAATAAACAAAAACAGTTCCACAGTATGAGCTGGTTAAGGGTCACAAAGGGCACATGTATTCCCTTAATATCATTCATCCATTTTAACCATACATGTATAAGTTTGATGAACCTTGCACATTTGGTTTTACCTGTACTGCCATCATGACGGTTACAAAGATGATCACAACAAACATGGCTAGAATGATGAAGATACTGATGACTTTATCCAGAGAATTCTTCAACCAACCAATCACCTGCAAAAGATATCATGGGTAAAGCTGTATTACAGTCAAACCTGTCTTAGCTGCCACTTTTCTATAGCAGCCAACCTGCCTACAGTGGCCACTAGAATGATTTCCCTGAGACAGGTTGTATGTAAAACATGTCTATAGCAGCCACCTGTCCATAAATATTTTTGGTTCCCTTGGGTGACCACTACAGACAGGTTTGACTGAATTTGAATCATTCGCAATAAACTCTTAAAATGATAGGCTAACATTGTGGAGCTTCAATTTAAAAAATTGTCAAATTTTGATATCTGAACTACATAGTAGTGTTCATATCAACAAATAAACACCGTAGAATAACAAAGTTTGGAAAGTTACACTGCCAATGGCAAGTTATGCATGAATAAACAATTAAAACTCGGGGCGAGTTTCAATAGCGTAGGTGTACACACAGTAAGTCTATGGGAGAAAATGGGCAGGTGAATCCGATCAACTTACAATTTTCACTTTTTTAAAGCACTAAATAATCATTTTGAAATACAATTTTTTCAGGACGTCATTTTTCGACCTTATCAAAGACAATGATAGCATGGGGAATCATGTAGCTCAGATTTTTTTAACTGTGGTAAATGTTAGCCTATACCTTTAACCTAACATGAAAACTGGGCAATTTTCAGTTAACCTAAAAGCAATATTTGAAGCTCTTTCCTAAAAAAAAAAAGCATTGTTTTCTCTGTAGTACCAACATGCCAGTGTTCACAGTGAAATATTGTTTTTGCTTCACTGTTTACTGGTCAAATATTTGGATAACAATGGAATTATATAAACTGTTGTCACCATACCAATATCTCTTTGCAAATACTTCAGGTGATCAAGTTTTTGTGGCAAAATGACATAAAATAGTTAGCTGAAACCTACAAAGTCAGATGGGTTTTAGAAGTCCATGAATGGTCAGCAGTCAGTTCATATTTTTGATACAGCAATAATCATGAGAGTGGAAAATATACCCTCATTTGGTGGGGGTACAATATCATTTACCTTCTTGTCCCCTTCGAGGAAAAGGTTGGCAAATTCTCTGAGGTAAGGAGGACTCAGGGCATCTTGTCTGCCTCCAATGGCCTGGTGGACATCTGACATCTTCTCTTTTACCTGAAATGTCACAGAAAAAAAAATTGTTTAAAAGCCCACTGTCAAGGGGCAATTCAACAACAGAGAGAAAATAACTAGTCTTAACCCATTGCCTTCATTTTGTGCCAAGCACAAATCAAGTAAAGTGGCATTAATTTTTCACACAACATCACTGCTGTTTACTTTGTACACTGTCTACAAGGCATAGTTGATGATGACAAGATAATTTTATAAATTGATATGATTGAGAGCAAAGTAGATATTTATCTAATCATCAACAGTCTCATGAGAATTGTTTCAAATGTGGGAACTGTGAATGGACTCTATAACAGTTTTGATCAGAAACATCAGTAACATTGTTAGTAATAAATCACAGAACTTTTGTTACAGTACCTTAATTTCCTTTTGGTTGAATCTAAGTTTGCCAGCAAACTAAAGGCAGGGAATCTCATTTGCACACATCCATTCAAAACACGAAAAGATCATTCATGCCCTTAGGCTTTTAATGAAAGACAAGTCTGTGAAATCTGGGGATCAATAATTACCCAGAAGTTGAAAAATGTGCAAACAAAACAATTGTTGTTTAGTATGCACCCCAGGCTAGCAGTTTTTTGTCTCTATGAGACAAAAATTCAAATCAGAGTCAAATGGTCACTATAATTCTACTAAAGCTGAGTTTCTAGCTCCTGTACATTGCAAACGGTTCTCAAATGGTATATTCTTCTATATGCCAGTATATTTACACAATATTAGTTTTAAAGCATGCAAAAGAGATGCTTGGTTTTTAAAACGCCACAGCGAATGAAAGCAGTCATTTACCATGTTCCACGCGCCAATGTTCTGCGTGATCTTCTTGAGAAACCAGAAACACAGGAGGATGGGAAGCAGCTTCAGGATGAAGCCCATGTGGAGCCAGAGGCGGACGATGACACACACCCACACCAAGCCATAGATGTAGCGGGCACTCTGTCCTTGGGGCTGCTGCTGCTTCTCCTTATGCTGAACTCTGGGCGTCGTCAGGATCGGTTGAGGGATGCGCAGGTGCTTTGGTCGGTCAACGTCGACGTCGTCTCTGCCGGATGGTTTGGTGTCGGTGCCGGCTGGTTTAGCATCAGAAGTGGACGGTTGATCCGCCTCTCCTGTGGTGCTTGTGTCTGAAATGTCGCAAGAAAGTAAGTGTTTAATATATTAACACAGGTCTATTAGAAAAAGTGTAAACTGAATACTATTGTGTACGATTTCAGATGGACCAATAAGCAATTTTAGATGGTATAAGGAATAGGCCTACATACTAGGGTGGTCATGGTTAATTTAGGTAGTACTTTAGGAATAGCAGCTTCAGGCAGGCGAGGTGTTGACAAGTTAAAAGCTAATAGATAAAAGTGTTAAAATGACAAGAAATATGAAAACATTTAAGATTCCAGACAATGTTCTACTTATTCCATCTATCAAGCTGTGAAATTTTACCAACAATCACAATTAATACAAGGCCAAATTACTAGAGAATATTTACATACAGTCTATGCAAATTTACTCAAGAGAACTACACTCTATGCAAATTGACTTGAGAACATTTAAATCTGTGTCACTAAAATGAAAAAAAGAAGAGCTCTATTCAACTAACATCAAGGGCTGATCACTGATGAATGCACTTCTCTACCCTAACACAAACACAAACACACACCCAAACACCCACACCCACACATACTCACAAAGGTATTCAATAAGAAATTGATGAAATATTTGAACTTTTTAAGTAATCACAACAGTGATTTCATAAAAGTAATGATCTTTAACTATAAAATCAAGATTTGTGCCTGTACTAAAACAAATTGAAGTACAGTCAAACCTGCCTCAGCAGCCATCTCTCTATAGAGCAGCCAACCTGCCTATATTAGTGGCCACTAAAATGATTCGTCAGGAGAAAAAAATGATATGTTTAAAAACCTGTCTACAGCAACCACCTGTCTACATATTAGCTACATTTTCTGTTTCTCCTGCGTGGTCACTATAGACAGGTTTCACTGTACTTGAGTCAGTACCTTCATGTGAAATCAACCAAGTATTTGAGTAAGGAATGCCTTCATGTGAAATCAACCAAGTATTTGAGTCAGGAACTTCATGTGAAATAACCCAGTACTGTATTTGAGGCAGAAACTTCATGTAAAACTCAACCTAGTATTTGAGTCAGGAACATCTTCATGTGTAATCAACCAAGTATTTGAGTCAGGAACTTAATGTGAAATCAACAAAGTATTTGTGCAAGTAAATGATCTCACCACTTTCAGAGGCAGCCAGTCCTTACTGTGAGTGGTATACCCAAGAGCAACAAGAACGACCACCAGCAGGAAGATGGGAACCCGGTACCACCCGGCAACGGTCAACAGGTGTAGGAGGAGAATGACCCACACGGGGACGGAGAGGGTGGTCAGCAGGGACTTGGATTTGGGGGTCCAGCAGAAGATGATCATCAACATGTAGCCAATGATGATAGTCCACACCTGTAGAAGTAAGTAGTAGCATTCAATAGTAAAGGTACAGGCGAGTTGTTTATCATCTTGTATCACTGTAGAACAATGCTCACACGGCGTCACACATAAAGTATAAAGTTTTACAAATTACATCAAATGGAGCCAAACCCGTCTTAAATGGCCACCTCTCTATAGCAGCTATCCTCCCTATAGTGACCACTGAAATGACAAAACATTGTGTGTTTAAGAGCCTGTATGTATGCACATGTAAATGCCACTTTTGCTTTTGTTTCCCTTGGGTTTACTGCTACAGACAGGTTTTCCTGTAATCCTTTACAAATTTGTTTATTCAGTTCACAGTTCAAAAGAAATTCCCAGATGAATAGGAAAACCATCTCCTCGAAGGCCCTGCCTGAGCTACATGTAAATTAAAAAAAGTCAGTACATGTTAACATTGTGATTTATTCCTTTGAACACAATATTTGACTTTGGAGTAGAGTCTAGATCACAATTAATAATAACTTGATTTTTCTTAAATCTAGATAGATCTACATTGTATGCAGATAGCTTCATCTGCTAGCTCAGAATCTCAGAATGGTTTTCCGGACATCGCTGCGACAGCACTTATCGTCCAGAGTTGGTTTCGGCATGTCGTGCGGTGTGCAATTTAGTGAGGCATGAAGATTTTCTTAAGTTGAGTTTTAAAAGCTAGGGGTGTATTAACATTTTTTTATTTCTGCAGGCAGGTTATTCCAGTCTTTAATTGTGTTGGGGGAAGAAGCTGTTGAGGTATGCTGTTGTACGGCATCGAAGAGGAGTGTAGCTGTCAGAGTCTCCCCTCAGGGATCTTGTTGCTTTATTAACATACAGTGGGATTATGACTGCGGCTTTCTGATGAAGGGTTTTGTAGAATAAGGAGAGTCTTATGGCCTTTCTACGTTCCTGTAGAGAAGGCCATTTTAGTGAGTTTATATAATCGGTTACTCCAGTGATGCGGTGGTAGTCATTGAAGACAAATCTTGCTGCTCGTCTCTGGATCATTTCGATCTTATTTATGTTATTTACTTGATGGGGGTCCCATACAGCTGCTACATATTCTACATACATTGCTGCAGCAATGTTTTGTGGCAATGCAAAATAAAAAAAACCCTACCAAATTTATAAAAGAAAATGAATTATATTGTTCAAGAAATTGTTATTTCTGGAGATCTAAGATAGTCTACCAATTTCATTTCATTTAAGAACACTTTTGTTTACTTCTTGGACTTGGAAAAAATTGTCAGCTGTATCATGTGTGGCTGAAAAATAGAAATGGCTTTTTTTATTCATGTATTTATTTATTCGGCATAATATTACAAATTTTAAATAAACATGATAATATTTGAAAATACAGTATTTTAACATTAGATTGTAAATGATCAAGTTCCCCTTCAATTTTCAATTTTCATAGGCTACTCACCCACAATGAACTGAACAGATCCAATCCATCGTACAGCGTGGTGAAAATAAGTTTGACAGCTGGAAAAATATAGTCTAGCAGCCAATAGACGAGGTAGGCAAGAGGCAGCCCAGCTCCCACGGCTATCAGAATCTTGTATCTGCGAGAAATAAGACTGCCAAGCTGCTCCGATGCAAAATTCAGAACGGTCAACGGGATGGCAATGGCGCCCACCGCCAGCGGAGTGCCGGAGTCTTCGAGCCCCTGAAGCCACCCGTGCGCCGCGCTCTGCAGGGTGTACTTGAACGGGTACAGCACTATGCCGCACAGCGTCGCCCACATAAGGGGTTTCAGGAAGATTTCGAAGACATAATAGACAGCCACCGATGCTGCAATTAAGACTGCGATGAACACAAAAGTGGTGGCATTGTAAAACGCTTGCTTGATGTGTTTTTCGTGTCCCTGTGGTACAAAATGTAGCATGCTATCAAGCGGGGACCGAAGATCTCCTGGCCCTAAAGTCGCCATCTTGCCTTCCCTTGTTTTGATTTTGGTTGAGGTTGTATTCTCGGCAGCAGACCCATTGTATAATTTTAGATGCAATGTGGTAGATAAAATAAGGAAGGACCCTTTCAATTCCGCATTTTTGTCAGCTACAAACAGTTGTTCTTTGATTCATGAAGTAGAAAGAGAGACCTCTCCCTTGTTTTCAATTAATGCATCAATAAATAATTATATGGGTATCAAAAGAGAACTAGATATTTAGCAGTCCCTTGATACTGCGATTTGCTCGGCAAGGCTCGCCGTCCTGCACGAGCAGCAACCCCACCCTTCCCCACCATCATCACAAATAAATTTCAACTGAAAACAAACATACACACGAATCATTCCCAAAACTCGCAGTTCCAGGGTGTTGCGGGGGTGTTGATGGTGCTTCGGCACCTCTGATTTGTCAAATCAATCAATTTCCTTTTTTTCTCCTTCAACCATCATTGATGTAATTTTTCTTTTTATTTGAACCACTATAAAATTCACACATTAATTGTGAGCATTCATTCTGGGGGGTGAGGGGGTGAGGGTGGGGCTCTCCAAATTGATATGCACTACCATAAGTACCTCCCTTGGGACTTAATTTTTATTAATTTTTTTATTGATTTTTTTTTGTTTTATTTATTGATTTTTGTTTATTTATATTTTTATGGGGGGGGGGGGTCTTTTTAAATTGCTTTACACCCCAGGGGTATGTCTTATTTTAGTCTGCAATACATCTACATACACACACACAAAGGGTAGTGTTTCAATAACAAGCTTGTAACCCTCAACCCATTTAGGTTATCCACAAGAAAAAGGAAGAAAGGGGAAAAATCTTTACAAAAGGGTTATCAAATTTGATGACGATATTTATACAAAGATATTTCAGAATGATAGGAAATTTGATAGGCCATGAACGGGAGTACAGGTAAATTTAAGATACAAAGAAAGGTAAATGCAGAAATCCTTGAAATGTGTAAAATACTATTGATAAGAAGCATCTAAAAATCGGAGGTGTTAGACAGGTCCCCCTACACCCCCCCCCTGGTTTGCACCATAAGACACGGGTCAGAAGGAGCCTACTGGAGGAGGCAACTACCTGAAGAATACCCATATCTATCACTGTTCAGCACCACTCCATACACACACACAAACACACCTACACAAACACATGCACACACACACACACAATCTCGACACACACACACACACACACACCACACACAGTGAACCACACACACACACACACACACATCACACACACACACACTCGCACACCACACACACACACACACACACACACACACACCACACAACAGCACACACACACACACATATACACATACACACAATGTTCCCATGACCAGTTGCTTAGGGCCCGAACGGAACGGGGGGGGGGGGTGAGAGTGTGAGACATTCAAATTTTCTATGGAGAACTATAGTGATGTGAATATTTAATGAACTTTTCTTAAAGTTCCCCACCCTCCCCAAAACAAAAAATTGGTTGTTATCCCTGGTTGGGAGAAGTTGAAGAATCTCTAAGGCTTTGAGTCTATATATTGTTCTTTACCAGTAAAAAAGAAAAAAAATCAGTTAAATATCATTTTCTGCCTCTACTGAATTCACTGAATATGTGACGGTATTTGCAGTAATTGTTAGAATAAGCATCACAAATGGAAAAAAATAAAAACATCCCTTATGCAGGTACTGATGTGAATGATTTCACTACAGCTGATATAATTCATTTCTATGACATTATGGGAAAACAATGATTCACAAGAAAATAATAACTCAAGATGACTCCAATTTTGGGTATCAAATTCAACAGTATTGAATTTTTAAATTATTATTCATTACAATAAAATTGCAACAATATTTATTTCAGGCAGGCTTCATAACAAGCCGCTTTTCTTTTTATTACATACTTTGCTACACACACACATTTCATGGCTTTGAATCACAACCACAGCATTCTTGCCAATTTAAGGGTGCTCACTACAAAAAAAAGGTAATAAATCATAATCATTATCACAAAAGCAAGAAAACAAGTACCTCCCAACCCCAAAAAATGTAGAAAAAAAGAAACATTTTTTTTTCTATTTTTCATATTATATGGAGGTAGATCCATATCTAAATTTTGTGCGTCAATGGAATAAAATTTACTAAATTGAGTGAAGGTATGTATACACACTAATTACATAATTTGAAATGTCTACTGCAAATCACGAGTGTATGTCATACAAATGCTGTTACTTTGAGTTAAGTAACATACGTGTACATGTACTATATATAAATATACACACACATTTATATTGATACATTTATCCACCTTCAGTGCCTGTTGACATTTTGTGTGCAATTGATAAAAATGTTATTTTACACAGAACACTATTATTCACAAATTAGAGTCAAAAGATGACGTTGAAATGTTTGTTTCCAAGAAATATATCATGTTCAACATATATCCCTAATGCATCACAAAAGTAGAGACTTCATGTGATAAACACGACCACTGACCATTTGATAATCATCATCAAATGTTTCAGTGAAAATTCTTAAGTGATACCAAGATACTCGTACACCCACTACACCCTTACTGTTTGGAATTCTTTCTACATTTTTTTTTCATTTTTTTTTTACTGTAAATTTAGCCATAAGCATTTTAATATAATTTTAAAGAAGACTCTCAGCCTGGAGAAGTTCACAAGTTTATCAATATTTATTCATATACAATCCACCCTCAGTTATCTGGCCATATTTGGGCATCACTTCACTGGCTCTCTCTATTATCTGATCTTGGACCAATACCAGTCACTGCCAGTAATTTATCCAAAGTGTTATCATAAACACAAACATTTGCTGGATATCAGAGGAACAAGAAAGTGTCACTAGTTCACAAAATTATTATCTATATATCTTTATGAACTTCAACTGTTTACTTGTAATGAAATTTCGATACTACGAAAGAAAATTGCGGGTCCCGAGGACTTCATTACAACGGGAGTCACCTGTATAGTGAAATCAAATTGTTTCCATTGAGTTAATATCCAACATGGCTGGATAACTGAGGTTCGACTGTACAACAAACATTATGGCACTTTGAATTTACACTGCAGAACTTGTCATGTGTGTGGAAGAAGGCCATTACCAACATAAACTTTGTACAGTTTTGATGGCTTTCTTCCACTTTCATGGCAAATTAAGCCATAAGTATAATGACTGACAACACCTGTTTTAATTCTACAGATATTAGAAAATCTGTGAGGCCATGGAATATGTTTCCATCGTACCTTACCACTATTACAATCATACAAACATATACAACTAAGAAACCCAGATTATGAAATAAAGCAAGTGACATTTCAAGGAATTTACACAATCAGGGTTCCCAGCATTTCAAGAAAACGAAATTCCCTGATTTTTCCCTGATGAATTCTCAAAATTCCATGATAATTATTTCAACTCATTTCCAGTTTCACCATAGCCAGTCATCCAATGGATGTTGTTTTGATATGCAACGAAATATAACAGAGTCTGACTACTTTCAATTTTTGGGCCAATCAAAATTCCCGGACTTTTCCCTGATTTGAGGCATTTTTATCAAATTCCCTGACTTTTCCCTGACTGGAAAACAGTGAAATAATTTTCCCTGATTTCCCTGATGGGCTGGGAATCCTGACAATAATTTATCATATTATGTATCAATCAAATGAATAGTCAACATAAAGGTATACACTTTTAGTGATTACTTGAATCTGATGGCCCATATTCCAAAAGGTTTACTGAATTACCTTTGACACCAGGTCTAAACCTGGTGTTAAAACCTGCTGTGTCAAAATGATCAAAAGCCAGTCCTCTACACATATGCTGTATATGAATTGAATTCAAAACTGTCAAATTGTGGTTCGATAATATATTTTTTTCAAAAATAAAATTCACCTTTTTATATTTTGAACTTTTGAGTATACCACATATTTGTAGAAGCATGGAGCTACTCCTTTGTATATATGTATCAGGACCCATCGAAGTGACAGTTACACACTCACTGACTTGGTTTAAGTACTCAATTTTCAGTTGCAGAAGTCCATCACTCATGTCAGAAAAACAGAAAAGAAATATAGAAACAAGCTAGTAAAATCACAAAATATTCAACTTATCAAATAAACAGATTTTTAAAAATAATTCTTTGGTGCAGTTCCCTGGGATCGATAATGCCTACATGTAACCCCAGTTATCACTGGGTGCAACCAGCACCTTTAAAAAAAACTTTTCAAATATAAACTTTTCTTGCTTTGGCATTTCCATGTCCACTCAGAAAAGTGATATGCAGGTTCAAAAGTAGTGCATCCTTTACATTGTAAACTCATTCAGTTCATTAACAGAAATATTTTTGAAAAAAAAAAATAGATCTGGAACGTGCTCAGATGCTATTTATCCAAAGATTTTCATAATGTTAATGACAATTATGTCAAGATCTTTTTGTTCAATACTGAACTTCTGTACTTCCAGTATACATTAGTCTAAGTTTTAGACTGTGCTCTTTTTTGCCCTAATCCTAAAGCAATTCAGGAACTTAACCCGTTGGAGACTAAGTACGAGTTAACTCGTGTTGAAGTCTATGGAAAATGCGTGTTATAGTGAAATCAAATCGTCTCCAACGGGTTAAACAAGATGTGAGTCTGGACACTTAGACTAGTTTCCTATGCTCGCAGCTCGCTTCGCTCAGGATTGGGGTAAATTAAAGAGCGGTCTATGACTTAGACTAAGTATACATATAATTTATAAATTGCAATGATAACTGAAAACATTATATCAAAATACAGAATTTCTGAAATAGTTCTCAAATTTCAAATGAAAAATTATTTTAATGAAAGAATCACACGATTTTCCCACTTGTATGAGACTAGCAAACCAAAATATCTCGTTATAAACGAGGTCCTGGGGAGGCCGGTACCTTCAGGCCGTAACTACGGAAAGAATGAGAGAAGAAACAGAAAATACAGTCCAATTGTAAATGTCTAATCTTTGGGGAATTTGGTTTGAATGAGATGAATCATTTTTCTGGCTAAATGCAAGCATGAACACTCCCTGCTATTTTAGCAATTTATATCAGCGATAAGATAAAATTGTGGTGAAAAGGTGCAACTCTGAGCCAGAGTGAAAGCCAAAGCTTGAGGAAAATGGAAGACTTGTGTGTTAATCCTATTCTAAAGTTAGAAACCTAGGAAGAACCAGATTTGAATGACTCATGATATTATTGGCTTTATCTACTAGCTTCATCTCATCTTGGAGCTTGTGTTACTTTTTACTAACACATTATCGAACAGTATCATACCGAGTACATTTTTTAGTGTACTATCAACTTCAAACAGCTGTAACATTTTACATGCGCATGGTGAAGAAAACTTTTATGCAGTAAAGTTGTAGATATAGAAGTATACCCTTTCTACAAATGTAAATTTCGGACCTTTTGATTGGATGACCGAATGACATTGTCAACACTCTGGACTTGTCATCTACCATCGAAATGCATTTAAAACTTGAATTTAAAGTTTTAAAAGCTCTATATCATTCATATGATATCAAAGCGCACATCTATGTAAATAAGAGCTGAGATTGTTAAGTATTATGCAAACTTCAAGCAACAGCATGAAATTCTCTATAAAGTATAATAAAAGAAAATGCAAATCCACCACATAATGCTCACTGTCTTGTGAGCCAATCGCATACTTTCTTAACATTGTGATTACCAAAATGCCAAGACAAATTTACAAAGCAACTGCTTGAACAAAATGACAAGACCTTATTCTTTATAATGCAGATGCCACAATTACTGATAGATGTATTATGGCCATTCCATGGTAAGGAGACAATTTTGGAAATAGCTGGTTTGAAGTTGATATTTATGTCAATCACAATGACCATGTGAAACCACAAATGTTTAAAGATTGTGTCAGGGATGTGCAAGTCCATTACTTCCCTTCATTATCAATACCAAACGGTAGTTTAGTACTTATAAATGGTGTGTTGAAAGTTTGAGATCCATACGTCATGAATTTGTTGTTTTATGAGAAAAACTAATAACGACATGTTACCAGAATGTTGTTCTTTCCGTGAGTTTAAATTTTGCTCAAATTACGAATCGCGGTTACGTGTACCTTCGCAAGACTAGCGGAGCGCACTGATTGGTTAATGGCTAAACTCCACGTGACCGGCTAACGGCTGATCGGACAATTTTGGAATGGCCCGTGCACGTCGAAGTCACGGATTTGCTTCCGAGCCATTTGTAGTTTAACCGTCCAGATTTTCACCAAAACTCAATATTTTACCCCAAGTCTCTATGAGAGGTGTTTATTTATAGTAATCTTCACATTGGATATGATTTCAGCTGATTTCATTCATTTAGATGTTTTTTGACGTGCAAATCAATGGCACAATCTTTAAAGAATGGATACTGGTACTACCTTCAGAAAAGTACTTGACAGCAATTGTTGTTAAAGTGATAGAGGACTGCATGACTGCTACATATATATTGCTATATCTATTTAGAAGAATACCTGCACCTGCGTATACATATTCTGATGTGCATGATGTGGTGAATATATGCATATCAATAAAAGTTTTTATGAGACCAGTCTTGTGGTTATCAAATCACCGCTTTGCACAACTTCGTAATGATGACCATTTTTGTTGCACATGCACAAACTGCAAACTCAAAACTGTCTGAGTGAAATTGTGGAATTTACGACTAGGGAGTACAACCAAATGAAGACAAATTATTAAATGTTCAATCCCATTAACAACATGGGAATTTCATACAGGCACGTTTTTGTGGAGCTCACAATGTAATGAAAATGAAATCTGAATATACACACAACAAAAAATATTACTACCCCCTTTTTCAAACTACCATAACTTTTTAACAAAATGAGTTTAGCAAAATAATGTGGCAGCAGTATTCCAACACTCATTGACTAACATCTGTGTGAAAATATGATTGATCCGTCAAGCAATGCATACATGAACACGCATTAAAGGTGAAAATGTCACTTTTCAAAAGTCACAGGAGTCATCTGTTATGCCAAAATAATGGTAAATAATCATATTTTTTTGCTTTATTTATAAAGTGTGCTCACTCAACCATGACATGGTAACAACCTTCTCTGTTTGTACAAAACATAAAGATACATTTTGCTGAAAAATATCAGATTTCAACTTTTTTCAATAAACTTCAATGGATTTTACATTCAAAATTGTGAAAGGATGGAAATTTGTAAATTGAGCTCACTGAAGTTTAAAATAATTATGTTGAAAGTGCCAGGGGAGGTGTAAGGAGGTCAAATGATAAACGATTAACATAAATAGTGCTTAATCATTCACCAGAAACAGAATTTGTCAAAATCTTGCATTACAAATCCCCCAAAATGACCCTTATGACTTTTGAAAAGTGACATTTTTGCCTTTAATATATGCTCATTCATGCAGGACTCAACAGATCAATCATATTTTCACACAGAAGTTAATAGTCACCGAGTTCAGAAACACCCTTGCCAAATTATTTTGTTCAAAATTGTTTCTTTAAAATGTTATGGTATTTTGAAAAGGGGGCAGTTACTTTTTTGTTGTGTTTAGTACAGTACATGAAATAGTTGCATATAGACATACTGACTTTATTTCTGCAAACATAACACAACACTACACAATTACATGCATTTGGATTTATGTGCAATATATCATTGTATATATATTGATGATAAATATTGTTTTGCACAATACATACTTGCAATGTTACACAGTTGAAAAGTATTTGTTGTTTCTGAAATGAAGATGAAATGATATATTATACACACAAGAAGAATGTCACAAGTATGATTCATGAATATAAAATTGACAATAAGTTTCCAATTGGCTTCAACAATAAAGAGCACAGACAAGGGTATGAGCAAGGCATCAATACATTTTCATGAGGACCCTGGAAACTATGATTACTGTTTAAGCTTTCCATGACAACAGACATTACCAACATGTTTTAGTAGTTGCTCGTGAGGAATACAGCTAGTTGAAAGTAACATCTAAAATAATGATGAACTGGGCATTCATGCCACTCTGGCAATTAGAAATACATTGTGATAGTGGCCTTTAGGCAGGAAAGAGTAGAATCAATCAGTACTGCACATGATGCAAGGTTTCTATTCATTCGCAATTTGCAAATTTGACAATATGGTTTTAATCATCAAAGAAAAACCGTACATCTTTGGGACATTATTCTTCATGGGTGAAATGGTATTGACAAGAAGCTTTTGCAACAGACACAAAGTTAAGAGGACAGTAACATTGAAAAATTTGTATGTGCAAGAGCAAGACAAAACATATCTATGTCTTCTTATTTTTGGAACAACATTTTTCGACCAATTTGAAGTTCAGTCCCTACACAGGATAGAAGATGTTTGATAATTTAGCTGATGACTGTTCCATAAAGCAAAAGCGTTTTCAAAACACTACAGAGATGGATCACAAGTATGTAGGGAAACGACCATCCTCTCACACATCGTCACATTGTGAAAGCTCCAAATACATTTGGTAGTTTGGTACACAGCAACATGTGAATTAAAATAGATTTTGTTTGGTCAAACTGGTGATTATGAGGTATGCAATGTAAATAATGTAGATGCATTGCCATATCCTGCCATGTTTAATGAAGAGTGCTGCTCTCTCTGATATTTAACCCTCCCAGTGCCATAATTTAGAAACTTGACAGAGAAATATTCTGAGTTTGGAACTGAAGAGGGTTAAAATCACATAGAGAGCCACAAAATAGATACTGTACATGCCATTTCATATTACTTTTGTTGTCGTGATTTTGCTTAATAAGACGGAGAATTAACGAGAGTTCATTTTCACAATTTTATTGTGTTTTCATTCACTTTGTATAAGGATATCAGTAAGTGAATATTTTAATGGTTTAGTCACAAAACTTGTAAGAATCAAAATCACAGTGAAATATTTAGTGCACACAGTGTGTACCGTATCTGTATACGCCATATGTTTTCGCAATTTTGCTTCCATCAAGTTTGATTTTGCGATTTTATTGCATTTTCATTCACTTTGTATAAGTATATTAGGAAGTGAAAATTTTTGTGGTTGTTTAGTCACAAAATTCACTAAAATAAATCCACTATGAAATATTCAGCAAAGACAGTATCTACTCTACACACCCTACATTTTGCAAACATACATTTTCCAGACTTTGCTTTAAGACTGAGGAATTCTCAAAAGTTTATTTTCAGTATTTCATTGCATGTTCATTCACTTGGTATAGGTATATCAGGGAAACAAAAATGGTTGTGGTGCTTTAGTCATAAAATTCATGAAAATAAAACCACTGCAAACTATTCAGCATATACATCATAACAAGTGTCACTCACTTAAAAAAGCAACAAAGCTTGAATGATATGTCAACATTAATTTAAAGTGATTGTACTTCACACCTAATGACTGGATTAACAAAAATTTAATACTTGCTACAATTTCCTTCCAAACCAATAATACACACTATCAATATTATTGATATAATAACAATTATTGCTGAAAATGAAAGCAATTCCTAGTGTGATATGACAAACTATTTCTTTTGAATACAAATTATCACCATTAACAAAATTTCTTGAAACACAGAAATTGCCCTTTTCATTTGAAAATTTTTCTTATATTTGATTAGTGGGGCTTGTGTGAAGATGTTTGATTTTTACCAAATTGTAAATAATTCTGACAAATTGAATTGTGGTGAAAGTGTAAAATTGCCTTTCTTTTGAATGAATATTAAAAGAAAAAAAGGTATGACCAATCAACACAGTTAATGAGCATGTAGGAAACTCAATGAGATGGCTATTTTGTCTGCGTTATTTACATAAATTAAATGTTTTTTGGAAATTTTGATTGTCAAAGAAATTTTATCATGTGTCAGTAGTTAACAAGGTGAGCTAAATTTGACATATCAAGTGAATTCCCTCCAAAACCCTCCTCCTAGTAACAGCCCGATAGACTGAGGGTCTAATAGACCAAAAGCAGTCATTGTTTGTGCATCTAAAAGTTTTCCTAAGATTGTTTTAATCGTGAAAATTCAATTAGAATGGAGGAAGAGAGGAAAAACTTAGTGCTCATATCAAATGGCTACTCATGCTTTTAAAGCCCAAGTTT
>JZLH01S0209971.1:67667-79684 GCA_001188425.1 Eucidaris tribuloides
TTTGTAAGTTCCTTTGCTTTCAACATCTGATGAACTTCATAAGCTGTCTGGGGACCTTGTAGTTTCATCCCATTCAATAACTCCTTCTCAAGCTCTTCAATAGTCTGAAACAACAATAATTTAATAATAGTAATGATGCTAGTAATGACCATACTACTACTACTACTACTACTACTACTACTAATGATAATAATAACAACAACAACAATGATAATAATAAAATGACAAAAACTATACAAAACATAATAATATAAAAATATATATATCAGCCATTCCATGTAAATGTCACGCAAGTCACGCATGTTTCATGTCACACAAGTCGCAAACAAGGGTATAGATCAAAACCGAGAAAATATTGGAGCTGAATCCATTACTCGATCAAGTAAACCAATCATCTTCACCCTGACATGTGACTCGTAAGACACAGCATGAGTGACTCGCGTGACAGTATGGAATGGCTGATATGTACTAGAACTACATGTAAAATAAAATAACAGTAATGTGACTGTTGTGCATAATATGCTGATGTCCTATCTCAAACATTCTCCACTCATGATATGTTGTGCTACTGGAGGGGTGCCAAAGGGATTCCCTGCCTTTAACCATGGACCTACTAGACATGGACATGCATAGGTCGTTAATTAATTTATGCAACTGTGTATGACAATGGTGTATAAATAACATATTTTACGCGCTCTCCTCCTTTGATATAAAGACGGTCACCGCAAGTCAGCAAGAAAATGGGAAGAGGGAGTTTTGCCAAATCTAAAATTGGATGCGCAGAAGATGAGAAATAAATTTATATCACAAGAAGTGAATGCGCAGTTGTAGAGCATATGTCAGGGAACATTTCAGCTTGTTTTCATTTCAACTAGATATTAATTTTTGAAGATTGAGACAAAAAGATTGGATTATGCATACCCTTTTGAATCGCAATTTTCACAGTTTCCGCACAACATTCCACTAAAATTTAGTACAATACATGTACATTATATACTTTCTATTCATTCCTAGATATATTAACCCTATTTTAACTGGGCTATTTCAGACCAGGTTTTTACTGGGGGGGGGGGGGGGTCAATTTGACCCCCCCTTCAGATCTCGGCCGCGATCGGCGATCGACTGCCTAAAATTTGCATGCGCATTAGAGCCGCGATGTAAACTACACGTAACTGTTATAGTAAAATTTCAAAAAATTAATTTTTCTATTTTTTTTAAGTAATTTAATTATGCAAAAAAATATAGTGCCATGAAATTATAGTTTTCGCCTATGACTCACTTACAATAGCTAGTAGAATACTAATATTTTTGCCGTGAAAATATTGCATTCTGACATTTCTCACAATTATCTACTAAAAAATTTGCCGAAATGGAATTAATTTCTATGTATTTCATTGTTTTGTGAATTTCTGTATGTATTTCTTTGTTTTTTCGACCTTTTGTTTTTTATTGTTTTTTTCGATTTGAAATTTGTTGGGGACACTTTTGCAATTATAAACAGCATAAAATTAATTCATTTCAACCAGTAAAAGCAAAAATAATCATACATTTATGATTTTTGGCTGAAAACACAATTTCCATTGATTTTGTACACGAAATCACGTTTTTGAGCGATTTTTGGGTTCACATGCATGTATAAAAAGTCGCGCAGCGTCATAACGGTACATCCGATTTTCGCGAAAATGGTCTCAAAAGATGCGCAAGACTTGAAAGTAAAAAGTCAGCAAGCGACGCGATCAAAAAAATTTTTGCGCGGCGGCATGGTCGCGAAAATTGTCGAGGGGGGGGGGTCAAATTGACCCCCCCCCACGTTAATATAGGGTTAAAGGTATTGGCTAACATTTACCACAGTTAAAAAAATCTGAGCCGCATGATTCCCCATGCTACCAGTATCTTTGATGAGGTCTAAAAATGAAGCCCTGAAAAAATTGTATTTCAAAATGATTATTTAGTGCTTTAAAAAAGTGAAAATCGTAAGTTGACCAGATTCACTTGCCCATTTCCTCCCGTAGACTTACTGTGTGTACACCTAGGTTAATAAAACTCGCCCTGAGTTTTATTGTTTATTCATGTATAACTTGCCATTGGCAGTGTAACTTTCCAAACTTTTGTATTCTAGGGTGTTTATTTGTCCATTTGAACACTACTATGTAGCTCAGATATCAAAGTTTGACAATTTTTTAAATTGAAGCTTCACAATGTTAGCCTATCACTTTAAGTGTTTGCAAAATTTTGCGAAATAGTTATTCCCAATACAAAATTTGGGCAGTTTCTCCTTCGCTTGACTCTATTCATCTTTAGTGAGTGATGGCGATAATGTGTTTAATGGTATCAGCGAAACATAAACTATACATTTGCGGATTCTTCCTTTGCCTCGCACGTAACAGCATTACCTAACCAAATATTAACACATTGTAATCTCTGAAAATACAGCTGTCTAGTATATTTCAGATCAACATTTTTAACAGCGGTGACGATCATTGGATCATAGAAATGTACTCCGTTGACAGTCCATGTCTAGTAGGTCCATGCTTTAACTATGTGAAGGTTTATTACTACTTTCAGCTCATTCCCTCGATAAACCTTCACGACGGTATGCATTTCACGAACACAATCTATTATTGCTTTGGTTACATTTCACTGTGAAAACCGTAGCTTTATCTATCATTTATGAAACGATTTGGGGGGAAATATACATGTAGATGACTACAGGATACGACGTATGTGTTCATATTATCTACGCGCACCATGCAATGTCTTGTATGGGCCATTGAGTTCGAGCAGGTGCACAGCCTGTACAGAGATTGCACAGCTATCATACAGTGATCATGTGATATCACTGCAGTCGCCCAAAGTCTCCTCAGCCTCTTCACAGATACCGCACCATATTTTGCAAAGATAGTGTAGTTATTGTGTCATTTTTAGTGTTCCAAGTACCCACTACAATAGCCGATATTGTATGATGACTGTACAATCAGTGCATAACTAGCCTTGTACGACGCCATCTATGATAAGTCTATGGACTACAGGCTTTAAGATTTTTAAAACTTTGTCAAACTTCACACTAAACAAAATTGTAGAGGCGATGATGCCTGGAGGGAGCGCGTAAAATTGTATAAAAATCGTACAGTCAAAGCTTGCACACGAGGAAGATTGTACAATATGGAAGATAGGATGAGTTTACAGGCTCCGGAACATCATCGTAGGCCAAGTGTAATATAGGCGTAACAAGTTGCATACCTTTCCCGTCACGACGAACGCTTCGGCCACCCGGCGGTTCCTGCCGCCGTAACATGTCGTGATGAGATCTGCCACGCCACAGCTCTCCAGGAATGTAGACTTGTCGACGTTTTGGTAGAATGTCTCGGCAAATGACACCATCTCCATGAGGCCCAAGCGGATGACAGCAGCCTTCGTGTTGTCGCCCAACTTCAGACCGTCTACGATGCCTGCTCCTACGGCTACGATATTCTATGGGAATGTGAGAACGGAAGGTAGGAGCATTGTTAATATCTGATGTCTCCTAAACATAAAGAGCTTATCAGATGCAAGTATCTGATTTTGGATCTGACTGATCATGGGTGTACGCAAGGGCATGTTTTGGGTGTTCAAACACCCCCTTTTTATGTAAAACAACCCTGTTTACGTGAATCACCCCGCCCCCCTTTGGCCATGGAACCGTTTCCCCTAGGACATGATTATAGTGGTCAGATTTCATGGTCCAACTCCCCCCCCCCCCCTACTTTTTTACTTTCTGGCCGCGAAAAAAAATTTGACTTCGGATTTGGCCATGAATGGACATGATTTGGCCGCAGATAAACACTGCCCTCTAAGAAATCCTGCATACATCTATGCCACTGATGTTTTACAAACAATACCAAATGGTGTTATCAATGTTACATGAATAACAGATGACATGTTGAACCCTAAAAAGATGGCGAGGGAGGGGGTGGGAGCCTAAAAAAGCCCCCCCCCCACAAATTTTTGGCGCGATAACTCTGTAACGTGCAAAACTCTTGCCGAGGCACTTTACACATATTTTCTTTTGAATCTCGCGCATCTTTTCAGACCACAATTGTGACATTCAGGCATGCGGTTCCGAAATTGTATTTTGGACCAAAAATCACTCAACAACGTGATTTCATGTACAATTTCAATACAAATTGTGTTTTCAGCCCAATTTCATACGTGTGATTATTTTTTCTTTTAGTGAGTAGACTTAATGAATTGTGACCTGTCACCACATTTCGATCAATAAGTCGCAAAAATTGGATATTGAGTTTTTTATATGGGCTGAAAGAAGACATCGTAAGCTTTAGAATGGTATAAAATTTGTTTAAATTGGACTAGGCTAACCCAGTTAAAACACCGCTCAAAAGATTGGACCTGCACATAAGCCATTATCAGGAAAGGGGAGAAAAATGGCATCAAAGATCACGCTCATTCATGCACGCTGGCAAAGAGCGCTAGTTGTGTAGGGCATGAAAGGTGGAATTAAAACTCCATAGCAACCGACATGAAGGTGTTATCGGATTAGGCTCAAATTTGGCACAATTAATTCACACACTTAATCCTTCTATTCAGCCAAGTTTCATTGTCTGGAGTTTTATACGTTTCAAGTTACAATCAATTATCTTTTTAGGGTGTGTCTGTTAGATGAGGCCCATTCCTTGGGGGTATTACTTGTTACAAAGTCTTCTCCGCTATTTTAATTTACTCGCCTTTTAACTTGTCACTTTTTTCTTTCCAATTGTTTTAGGCTGATACAGTCGCTGCCATTAAATAGTTTAACAACGTAGCTCTGTGATGATACCAATACTATTGCGGGGTGACATGTAGATTTTGCATACCAAGCAATTATATTCGGCCAATTTTGCGGCGATTCTCGGGGCGATTCTCGCGATGCGAAGATTGAAATCTGTGATTTTTCCACCTGCCCGCAAAAACATGGTCTCCGTTATTTCAAGAAAAAACAGACTTTGGAATCACCTATGACCCTCAAATTTGGACAGATGATAGATTAATGTATGTACTTTCAGAAAATCCCAAAATCCGAAAATCGACCCCTCCGACCCAAATCAACTAATTTACCGATTTACGCAAAAACTCCCATTGCGACTTATTGATCGAAATGTGGTGACAGGTCACAATTTATGTTGCTAATGATCACAAAAGTGTCTCCAAAAATATCATCAAATAAACAATGAAAAACAAAAGGTAAAAAACGAAAAAACAAAACAAAAAACAATGACATACATAAGAGATTAATTTCGATACAGCAATTTTTTTTCCAGAAAATTGTTGGAAAGGTCATAAGGAATATTTAAGCTAAAAACTAGGATTTTATGTGTCTTTTTTAGTGATTTATTGGTAAGAATATGATTTCATGGATATATTTGCATAATTATAAATAAAACAATGATTATTTTTAAAAATTTTATCATGCAATTTTGTAGTTAACATGAGGCTTTGCACCTATCGCGCGATCTGCGGCTATGATCTTAAGGGGGCCCCTTGCGTCTAGATCAGGCATTTGGATTTTGCTGTTGGGCACTGGAATCTAGAATTCAAGTGCCCAATGGGCAGTCAAAAAAAAAAAGTTTTCGCCGAGGCCTGAACATGTTGAAAAGTGAAAAGGTCATTTCAGGGAAAACTTAAGACCTCTGACAAAAGCACAACATGTCAATGCTGGGTTGAAAAAGAAATCATGAAATGTATCGTATTGGGATCCGCCAATACTACTGAATAAACTATCAGGCCTGATTGGCACATTAGTACATTAAATACTTTAAATCATTCACAATATGACGATAGAGAAGGAAAGGGGGGAGGTGAAGGTGTGGGGTGGGTCCAACTAGGTATATACAATTACAATGCATGAAACAAAGAGAAACACAATCTATTATGCAAGCAAACTGAAAGCTATGTAGCTGCATGAAAATCATTATTAGTTATTTCATATATGGGATGGAATGTAGTAGGTAATAATAAGTCAAAATAAATCAATGAATTAAAATTCATGATTTGAAAAGACATTGATATTAATTAATTTACTTTTGGTTGTTGACTATAAAGGAATTCTGAAAGAACATGGATGCCACATAAGAATATCTAATGACAAACTACAATGAATGTTGCTTTCACAGCAAGCATTTCTATACTCTGCAGGGGTCAGATTAACTGCTTGATAAAACAAACTTGGCTTCAGGGAAAAAAATA
Organism: Eucidaris tribuloides; assembly: GCA_001188425.1. Taxonomy (NCBI): domain Eukaryota; kingdom Metazoa; phylum Echinodermata; class Echinoidea; order Cidaroida; family Cidaridae; genus Eucidaris; species Eucidaris tribuloides. The sequence continues at coordinate 73,887 of JZLH01S0209971.1, forward strand.
AACATTTTATTTCAGGGGGCGCTTTTCTTGTTTCAGTGCATTCCAGATACTCTTTGGTATTGAACCCTATGACAATTCCTGCGTATTTTTTTTTCCTTGTTTGGCTTCCATATTCCATCATGAGTATCAGTTTTGCTTTCAGGGAACAACTTGCAAGCTGAAGTCATTTTACAGTAACAGAAGTGACCAAATGACTAACCTTGAGGGCGCCACACAGCTCTACGGTGTGCTCATCCTCAACAACGACAATCCTGAAATAAGGTGCTTCAAATAACAACTTCAACAGGGCTCCCTTCTCTCGGTCCTTGCAACCTGGTGAAGTAGAGTGAAGACAAATAATGACAAATCATTTAAAATTGTGTTCATGATTTGTACATCATGAAATAAGCTTATTGAGCAAATAAGCTATAATGGGTGATTTCAAGTTTAGGATTAGTGTTCGTGTTAGTATTATCTTAACAATAACACGAGCGTTAATCGGAAACTTGAAATCGATCCGTGTTAGCTAGTTGACCCCGAAATTATGAAGCACTTCCAGAAGTTGGTGTTGTAGATATGGTTAGAAATCGTCTGCTGAACCGAGCTGGGTTGCTGGTGTTAGCGATTTGCATGTGTTTGTCCCATTCACTAACACTAGACCCTAGGGATTAAGAAAATCACCATTTCAAGATTGCTGTTAGTGTTAGTGTTATTTTTGTCTCGGCTTACCCAGCTTGGTTGCACAGTTGTACGTGTAATGTGTATGGCGGCGCGATGGCACGCGGTAAACGGCAAGAAAAATTACAATAATTTAGATTGTGAAAGAACTAAGACATAATGAAATGAGTCAAATACATTAAATTAAGAGGGAAGTACATGCCTTTCCGACAGTGTTACATTTGTAGTACAATTGTTTAATTTCAATTAAGAAATTACAACATTTCTTCAGGTTTTCCGTGGTTTTCATGTTCGTCGAACAAGGGATGTGACGTCACGCTCATGTTAACACTCGTGTTAAGTTATCGATTACAGAATCGATAATGGCCTTTAATCCGAGTCACAGTGTTGGAGTTCTGTTTAACGGCTCTTGACGTCCACTACCACTAACAATAACACTAATCCAAAACTTGAAATCACCCATTCTTTTCATTCATGATGTAAACATTCACAAAAAGCTTTACCCGTCACAAAAGCCTTAGGGCAGAAAAGTCCAATTTTGTCAAAATGAGGACTGATGCTCATTGAATTTGAATTTTCAACTGTTACCTACAAGTTTTCCATTTTCTAAAACTTGAATTATTTTGGTTCATTCTTTTTCTTCAGTTTTTCATTCTCTAAAATTTAAATTCTACTTTGTGAAATCACAAATTCTGTTTACTTACACTCCCCCCCCCCAATAAAAAAGAAGCAGAAGAAAAGGGAAACCAAAGGCAGGGGGGGGAGGTGGGGAGGCAATACTCACCTGAGGTAATGCAGCCCCTGTATGGTGTCCATAGACAGTGTGTCATCAATTGTACATAGTTTTAGCCCTTGTAGGCCAATATCTAGGCACAAATGAGGCCACATGAAAAGTTTGAAAACCTTTGCATCCAATACCCAAAGAAATGACCCTGCCAATTCAGTTAACCCGTTGGCTACGGGAACCGGATGTATCCTGTGTTAACTCTTTGGGATTTTCAGAATCTCTGAGTCAACGGGTTAACATCTGAACATACATTTTTTATAAAGAAGTTGACTATGGGGCTTTTACACTCTAGGGCCCAGTGAAACCATTTGAACTTTTAGCTCTTTGACTCAGGACAGCTAAAAAAAACTGTCAATTCGAACAAGCAAGATGAATATTCCAGCCCCTACCTATAGTTGTTTCACAGAATTTTTCGGCAGCCACCTCCGGTGCCAGGTTTGCCCCCATCAGGACGTGACAATCGAGGCCTCCCAGGTAGGATGAGATCATCTCGGAGATGAGCTGAAGTCCCTTATCCTTGATGTGTACGCCCTGTCCACAAATCAACAAGACAATAATTAACTCTTGTCAGGGAAAAAAAATTAACATTTTCTTTTCAGGGGGGCTACTTTTCCCATTTCAGTGCTCTCCAGATATTCTTCTGTATTGAACCCTATGGTAATTTACGGGGGCTCATTTACATATTTCAGGAGCTCCTTTGGCCATTTCAGGGGCGAAATTGCCCCGCGCCCCCATGTATTTTTTGCCCCTGACTCTTATATTGTCATGTTTTAAAGTCAACTTCAGCTCCAATTCAGGTTTCCTATTCAATTTGCAGTTTTATACAACATAGGCACACTTTTTTCTGCATGAAAAGTGGGAATGATTTGCTGGACCTATGTAATGGGTGTATTGACTAAGAGGATTAAGAGAGATTATTAAATCCCGACTCATTGTCTTCCGCACATTTATTAATCAGTGCAAATTTGTAACGAAGCACTCGAAGAGTTGAACAAGTTTCTTTTCTTTTCATTTCTTTTTTTTGGGGGGGGGGGTAGGGGGGCTTAAAATAACCTCTCACCAAAATATTTGATCAAAATCCCTGTCAAATAAAACAGGAAATTTCATTTAACAAAAAACCCCCAAAAACATATATCTTCACACCCATGCCAAAAGGCCCTGAATGTAATAAAAAACAGAATAAGACTAGAGTCCAGTTCGACCGCGCTGGCCGCCAGCTCGATGGTATGCGGTCGCAGTCCGCGACTCCCATCCAATCTGATGTATTTGAAAAGCTTCAAGTGATTACCATCGCGCTGAGCAAGATCAATAGCATGAATAAGCAATTAAGCCCCTGTGCACCCTTGACCACAGGTTACAGCTAAATCCATTAAGCAGTTTCTCAATTATCGACGCACATATTTGAGCTCAATCCGGACAAGAGGCCATGTCGACCTTTGACACTCTGATCCTTTCTCAGCTCCAAAAGCGCAATCAGCTAAATGGTGCCTGTATATACCCGATACTTTCTCCCAATTACATATCCAAAATTGGAAAAGTCATGACTCAAGTTATCCTAGTAATAGCCCCATAAATCAGACATATTAAGGCCCATGACCTTTGCACCTCTTTTGACCTTTAGCTCCAAAATCTAATTCAGTTTATTTTGTGCCCTCATGCAATACGATACTTCACCCACTTACATGAAAGTCTAACTGGCTGTTCTCAAGTTATCGCGCTTGGTATCGGCCAAATCAGACATATTTCTTAGGCCCAGTGACATTTGATGCCCTTTGACCTTTCAGCTCCAAAATTCTATTCAGTTCATTGGTGCCCGTCATAACTACATACTCTCCACCAAGTTACATGACAATGCCGACAGTTGCGACACAGCGCCCTCTCAAGTTATCGCATTCCGCGGTAACGAGCCAAATCACATATTCAGGGTGCGCGTGACCTTTTGACCTTTGACCTGTTGAAACTCCAAAAATCTAATCAGTCCCATGGTGCCTCATAATACGATACTTAGCCCACGGTTACATGAAAATTCAAACCCAGCTGTTCTCAAAGCTTATTCACCCCTGGCTAACAGCAGCCCAAATCAGACCCTATTTTAGGCCCGGTGACCTATTGCACCTTTAGACCTTTTCAGCCCCCTCCAAATTCTAAATCAGTTCATTGGTGCCTGCTAATGACATTACTTTCAACAACTACATGACAATCCGATCAGCCGCTCTCAGCTTATCGCGGTAACGAGCCCAAATCAGACCTATTTTAGGCCCGGTGACCTTTGACCTTTGACCTTTCAGCTCCAAAATCTAATCAGTTCATTGGTGCCTCATAATACATACTTCACCCAAGTTACATGACAATCCGACCAGCCGCTCTCAAGTTATCGCGGTAACGAACCCAAATCAGACATATTTAAGGCCCGGTGACCTTTGACCTTTGACCTTTCAGCTCCAAAATCTAATCAGTTCATTGGTGGCTCACAGTACATACTTGGTCTTAGTTACATCAAAATCCGATCGGGGGTTGTCAAGTTATCGCGGTAACGAGATCCGGTAACGGACGGACGCACGGACGCACGGACGCACGGTCGGACAACCCGAAAACATGATGCCTCCGGCAACTTCGTTGCGGAGGCATAAAAAAAAAGGCCCTGAATGTCATAGACTAAGTACAGTGTTATGGGCCTTTCTACATGGGTATAAGGAAAACTGCAACGTACATGTATGTATTTGTCTGTTTGACATAATGAAATGATTACTAAAAGAGCAGATATCTTATTCAATTCCCATTCCCTGCTTATAGAACCTTACAAATAAGGGAACTATGAAGCTTTGTTATTCCAAAATAAATCAAATCGAAATATAAATTGACTTTAATGAAAATTTAACTTAGAAATTACTGAAGTTACCCTATTAACTCAATTATACAAGATATGTTTAAAGGTATTGGCTAACATTTACCACAGTTAAAAAAATCTGAGCTACACGATTCCCCTTGCTACCATTGTATTTGACAAGGTCTAAAAATGACGCCCTGAAAAAATTGTATTTCAAAATGATTATTTAGTGCTTCAAAAAAGTGAAAATCGTAAGTTGACCAGATTCACTTGCCCATTTCCTCCCACAGACTTACTGTGTGTACACCTAGGCTATTAAAACTCGCCCCGAGTTTTAATTGTTTATTCATGCATAACTTGCCATTGTCAGTGTAACTTTTCAAACTTTTGTATTCTAGGGTGTTTATTTGTCCATTTGAACACTTCTACATGTATGTAGCTCAGATATCAAAGTTTGACAATTTTTTAAATTGAAGCTCCACAATGTTAGCCTATCACTTTAAGTAATAGTCATGTATAATGATGTAATACTGTATGCTAAGTTTAACGTGTTAATAATGCACTGTAATTACCTCCTCTAGGGGGAATTCTATAATTCATCTTGTAGGATTTCTGTGGAACAATAGTAATCTAGGTTTCTACTAATTTACAAACATTAGTTTTGAAAGTCTTCATTTGTGTAAAAATTTCATGTTTTGGACTTATTAGTGAAATTACTTTCAATTATATTAAGTAAAAGAAATACACATAGGTCGTAGGATGAATTGATGTATCACGTTACTACTGATATTTCAAGGATATGGGTAAATGACCCCTTAAATTAATTGCCTCCGAGAGTCTGTAATTCCCAAAGAGTTAACAATGGTACATCAGGTTTCCGTAACCAACAGTGTTAATGATACATAGTTAGACAATTTAACTGTTCCCTTTAAAATCATGTTGGTTAAACTTTAAAGTGGTGTCATTATAGTTCTGTCAAAAATAGTGTTACATACATTAGTCCATGAATGTTTTATTAAAGAAGTTTCTTAATAAATGTTGATTTGTTCTGATTAGTAAATCCTCAAAATATACCTGTGTAAGTTTGGTGTACAATATACAGTAATTACAGTATAATCTGTTCATTCAAATTACTCAGTATAAGTTAGTGTACAATCTGAATTTGTTTTGTGTTATACTTGTGTCAATTTGACATGATAAATTGTAAATTCCCATTATCAGGACTACAGTTTACTCTGCATATTAAAGTCAAGGTTTACGAACTCAAATAATTGCTTTAAAGTGGAAAGCTGAATCCTAGCCCCTAGTCTTTGTTTTCTTTTGTTTTAGGCCTCTTGAAGTCAAATTTTGCATACATTGCAAGTCAAAGCTATTTCTTTGGTTCACAGATTCGAGTCATTCAAATTTTGCAGAGTTGACTGTATTTGTAAAAATTAAATACGGTACGTGTATGTCCGAGTATTTTGGTGACCTATTGATTTCTTGCACTTCTGGGATAAAGTAATGGCACTCAAGAAATCAGCAAAG
>JZLH01S0209971.1:80938-95493 GCA_001188425.1 Eucidaris tribuloides
CACTACAAGGAGATGGGGGGGGGGTGGAGAGGTTGTCAGAGAAAACATCGATGAAGAGGATCCAAGCAGGGTGGATTACATATAGAAAATAACTAGGGTAACTAGTGGAGGATGAGGAGGAGGAGGTGGAGAAGGAGAATGTGGAGGAGAAAAAAAGTGGAGGAGGAGAGTAGGAGGAGGAGTGGAGAAGGGGAGGAGGAAGTAGCAGTAGTAATGTACATGAAGTAGTAGTAGTAGTAGTAGTAGTAGTAGTAGTAGCAGCAGCAGCGGTAGTAGTGGTAGTCATGGTAACAGTAGTAGTTGTAGTAGTAGTAGTAATAATAATAGTAGTAGAAGTAGTAGTAGTAGTACATGTAGTAGTAGTAGTAGTAGTAGTAGTAGTAGTAGTAGTAGTAGTAATAGTAATAGTAGTAGTAGTAGTACCAGTAGTGGTAGTAGTAGTGTTAGTAGTAATAGAAGTAGTAAATAGTTTATTCTGATAGTGCACTATACCTGTCTTGTAAGTGCAGAAAAAAAGCATTCTTCAAAAATATTCCTGTCTTGTAGAATAATATGCACTGACATGCAATGCAAATCTAGAAGGAAACCAATACTGTTGAAAAACAAATTTAATCCAGAAGTTGACATTCATGCTTTTCCAGCACATTTCTTACATCTTTATAACTTTATGTTGGTAAGAGAAACCACCGACATTGGTTTTTGACTTTTAACTTGGGAGATACATGTATGTGCAGTGAAGATTGTTTCACAGAAATATCATGCAGAGAAGACTATACACCAGATATTGAAGGTAAGCAAACTGTTTTAATTGTTGCTGCATACATGTAAGCGGGACCTGTTATTTTAAAAATTCTCTGCTGATGGTCGAATAACTGCTTTTGATTGAAAAATTGGTTGATTAATTATCGCAACTGACATACAACAGCAACAAGTGGGGAACAGAGCTTTGTGTTACTGTATATGCTGAATATTTCGCGGTGGTTTAATTTTCGCGAATTTCGCGACTTACTGAACGCGAAAATTTTCACTTCCTGATACATGTATTTCTGTAGAAAGTGAATGCAAATACAATAAAATCACGAAAATATACTCTCGCAAATTCCCCGTCTTGAAGCAAAATCGCGAAAATATATGGACGCAAAATTTATGGCATATACAGTATGTGATACTGTACACGTATCGTATTCACAGATTGAGTCATATTGTTAATTACTACTAACAAAAATGCATATACAGTGTTCTTTCTTTTCTTAATAAGTATTACGTTTTTGATAATCACAGTGCCATAAGCAACTTGTTTTCTTACTTCACAAAAAGCTAGTGTACATTTCAAGTATTGAAAATGAATTATTTCATTTATGACTATTATTGAGTCCACACTTTACTGTTGCAATGTAAAGTGCCACGACAATTTGGCAAACAATATACTTGTGCCTGAGAAATGCATCAACCATGTGCAGTAGTCATCTACTCGTGATGTTACAGATAGTGCTGTTCAATGGAGAACAAAAATACAGAGAAAATTTCCGCAGAGATACCGGGCATGCAGTAGCACCAACTGCAATGTCCTGAATGCAATTCACATTATTATATTACCTGTACAGCCAATCTTGCGCTTTGAAAATCAACAGAAACTCCGATGATTTTGCCAATTTAAGTACACAAATTGTGAGAAACTCTTTGGAAAGTTCAGAACATAGCTATTCATTTTCCACTACTGATCTTGTTTTTGTTTCCTTATTCATTCAAAATGTCCTCCTTGTAACTCCATTGAATACTAACCATCATCTTTTCCCTTAATTCCTTTTTATATTACCTTCTACTTTCCTCAAAAGTTCTTTCATCCTGCTTTCCCCTCTTTCTTACACATACTGCATAATTTTATGACAAAATTCAGAAATTCAAATTTATAAAACTGTACAAAGTGTGGACGTTTGTTACTGCAGCAGGAAACAATACTCACCTTGATGAGGGAAATAACGATGGCATCTTTCTCGATCTTTCCTTTCAGACTTTCACAAACCTTTGGTACAAACTGATGAGGAAGAACAAAAACCAGAACCTTGGCCCCCTTGGCTGCCTCCACAACATCAGGGATAGCTACCTACATGTATGAGAAACATTTGGGAAACATCAAGCAACATTTAGTTAAAGCCATTGGGTAACATTTACCACAGTTAAAAAAAAATGTGAGCTGCATAATCCTCCACACTCAAAGTGTCTTTGATAAGGTCTAAAAATGAAGCCCTGAAAAAATTGTATTTCAAAATGATGATTTAGTGCTTAAAAAAAGTGAAAATTGTAAGTTGACTGGATTTTTTTGTATTTCTGTGTAATTTTGATCTATACTTGTTATTTTGTAAATCAAATCTTCGTTATGTTATGTCCAAGGGATCACTATTTATAAGCCTAACCTTTGAGCTATTTGTGATTCCTCCACTACAATGCTTATGTTTGTTATCTGTTTCTGATTTGTATTGTTGTTTTTTATGCCTTATGTGGAAATAAATGAAATTGAAAAAAAAAAATTGAAATTAAAATTGAAATTGAAATTCACCTGCCCATTTCCTCCCACAGACTTACTGTGTGTAGATCTATGCTATTTTGTACTCGCCCCGAGTATTAATTGTTTCTTCATTCATTTCCAAACTTTTGTATTCTAGGCTGTTTATTTGTCCATTTGAACACTACTATGTAGCTCAGATATCAGTTTGACAATTTTTTTAAATTGAAGCTTCGCAATGTTAGCCTATCACTTTTAGGATGGACTTTGTAACATTCATGTATACATGTATATGTAGTTCCACACTAATATCACATCACTGTGCAACTAGAGTGAGGACATAAGTTTCATTCTCCCCCCCCAAAAAAAACAAACAACAAAAACAAACAAACAAAAAAAAAAACAAAACAAAACAAACAAAACAAAAACAAACAAACAAACAAAACAAAAAACAAAACACCCTCACAAACACAAAAACAAAACAGAACAAACCATTTGGGAAACATCAAGTAACATTTAGTTTTGATTGGACTTTTTTACATAGATGTAGATGTAATGATACACTGTTATCACTTCACATACAGCTAGGAGGGGGGGGGGGGGGACGATAAGTTTACGTTTTCCGAAAAACAAAATACCCTCACATAGCTACAGATGTACATGTGGAAAAAAAAAACCATTTGGGAAACATTGAGCAATGTTTACTTCATACAGGACAGGACTACATGTATATACATGTACATGTAGTTCCACACTAATATCATTCACTGCATGGTACAACTACAGTAGGGTGGGGACATAAGTTTCACATTTTCCAAAAGAAAAAAACATCCCCAGAAAAACAAAACCATGTGAGACACAGCAAACTGAACTAGAATCTGCACACAATCATTATTACCAGATACATGTACATATACATGTACCACAAATTCACATGCAGGGGCAAGCAAAAACCAATACAAGTTTAGGCTACAATGTAAACAGGCAATTTACTGTTTGCTGAATGTAAAGAAAAGTTTTGCTTTATTTCTATATATTTTATTTTCATGTTTTTCTTAAGCATTAAAACATGTTTTCATGATAGTCATTATCACCAAATGGCATGGTTAGTGGAAGCTTCTATCATTTAGGTTTTTCAATCAGGGAGAATTTCAACTGCAATCAAGGAGATTATAAACTTCATGCATCAACTGTGTAGAAATCTTACATGAATCAGGAGAAAATTAAAAAATTTTGTTAACCCATTGAGAATTATGTCTGTGATATCTCAGACTGGGCTCTATGAAAAATGCATGTTATAGCAAAATCAACTTGTCTCCAATATGTTAAGGTTTGGTAACAGAAAGAAATTTTCAGGAAACATCCTTCAGAATCAGTGAGACTTGCATTTAGGGGTAAATGGTCCTACAACTATTTGTTCAAAACCTGCCAGAGTTTTGGTTGAGCCAACATCATTTATCTTTCAGAAAGTATTGCTACATGTACTTCAATGTCAAAAACATCAAAACTACCCAAACCTGTTTTGAATGACATACACGTGTATTACTGAAAATTGCGTCACTAGAATTGTCTCTATTTTCTTGTACATTAATTTCAAAAGCCAAATGGGCTGCTTTGTTAACGTGACAAATCAATTATTTGTTATACATCTTGGTTGCCACCCACCCGAGATATAGCTTGGCGTGTCTAATTGTCCCAACTGAAAATGTGGGTCCAAATTGTCCGTTTATGGAACGCGTCGGTTTGGGAACAGTCAATTCCCTCGTTTGTGTTCCTTTTTAAAAGTTGGTGGTCAGCCTGACCGGGCCTTGTCAGCTTGAGAAGTTGTTTCTTGGAACCCCTTTTTAAAGTCACTATTCACTAAGACCACGGTTGGCGAAGTTTTGATGCCAAGCTTGTCAAATTCCTTCAGTATTTGTGTCTTTTAACAACTTATAGCTCAAGTTGCTGAACTATTGAAATCACTTGTAGATCACATTTGCAGACTGTTTGCAGACTTAAAAATACATGTGTATTTCGGAATGCACTGTTGCAGTGTTGTGGGTACAGAATGCAAGAGAAAAGTGAACAATACCTCCATGATTTCTGCTTTTGAGCTATTTACACAGAGTACCAAAGTGTGACATTACTCTCATTCAAAAATATTTGTGGACAATGGCGGAACCAGGTGTAGCACATCATAGCTGGTTTCTTCTACCAATAGGAGAGCTACATGTACAGTTGCACTAAGTTGTGGTTTGGCTATTGTCCCCACATCTTGCCAAAACAGTTCAACGTCATCACTTCTGCTCTACACTGGCGCACCCATTTTTAATTGAGTCAAGAAAAGCAATGTTTCATTCTGTCTTGACAGCGGAGCTTTAACCCACTGGAGACAATTGAATCTAATACAACATGCATTCTTCATAGACCCAAGCCCGAGATATCTCATTCTTAGTCTCCAACGGGTTAAATTAAGATTGTAAGTGCATGACTTCACATGTAGTATTCAAGTCACACAAATTCTGCATACCACAGACCCTGGATTGATCTGTTGTAATCATCACATTATCTCCATCCGAACTAATGATCTTATGGCATGTAGTCTCCTGTACCAGGAGTCCCAGGTTCACAGCTGTTCCTGAACTAAAGAAATGTGTAGAGGAAGATATTGATTTTTCGTAATACTCTTGGAACCCCCCCCCCCCAAGCTATGGAAGACAAAGCGATGCCTCTTTCTCAAAACCGAACAAGTCTTTAAACATACAGTATGAATTCTGAATATCTTCATGTAGACAATTAAGTTGCATAAGTATGAACTAATTTGCAAAAAAAGAAAAAAAAAAAACCTCTGTAAATTAATGATCACTTTATTTTAATTCTTGCTGTGTTGAATACGTATCTACATGTGCAATAGTGGGTGACTTTTTTTTTCAAATATACAAACTTCAAGTTCAAATACATCATAAGGTAGAAAACAGAATGTGTACAAATTTCCAAAAGTTGTAATGTTATCATTCTATTAGCACTCATTAAAAATTGAAATATTATTCCCTACTTACAAGTGCAATATACATGTACAAACAATGCACTGATACACCTGTGACCAAAGGTTGAATAGAAAGTAAATAAAAGTGAGACTGAGAAATAATTTGCAGACAGAAGAGGCTTCAGTATCTTGAGACTTCATTTAAGCATGTACTTAACTATTTGTACTGGATGTATACATAAAGCTTTATCATAACATACTCAACTTTACCCCAGATCCATTTCTTCGTGGTGATCTTTGGTGTAGAGGCAGAAAAACTAATTGAATGTACTTTGACAAACATTCCCCATTATACTTGCACTTCCGATAAAGTCATGTGATACCTTGATGTCTAACCTTTCTCAAAATATCATTTTAATAGATCATCTGGGATTGTTATAACTCTAGAGTACTCAGTTTTGTGATTAAAAAACAGAAAAAGAAAATGTCCTCTGTCAGATTGGATATAAGCTGCATTCCCTTTGTATGCATTACACTAATGTTTTTATGTGTTATTCCTTTTTGTTGTTGTTTTTTATTCTTCATAATCATTGATAATTGTTTATTGATTCAATAAAACACATAAAAAAATGTCATTACCCAATGTAGTACAGACTTTCATTACCATGGCACTGACAAGGTTTATTTTATAATCAACCATTATTCTCATTGGCTACCTGAGTGGGGCCCAGCTGGCTTCAAACATTACAGCTCCTGTGAGTAATGAATTGAATGGGCATGTCCCTCAAATTGACAGTGAATGTGAATGGAGCAGCAAGAGGCTAACATGCCTCGCACAGGTGGAGCTGGGAGTTGTGAGGAATTGGCCCATGGGTGCTACTAAAAACTAAAACAAAACTTTCTAACCTTTCTATGTTTTTGAGCCATAATAGTGTTATTTTATTTATTATAAATTGTAATGTGCACTTGAATATTCTTTCAGAATTGCACAATATGTATACCTGTATCACTATCATCATTTGTGTAATAGTGTATGTATCAGGCACATCATGAGCTCTTGCAGCACATTAGAATATTTGAATATTTCTTCTTCTTTTTTTGCACTTTATAAATTTCATATTATCATTGACTGTATTTCATATTATTATAGACTGTAGGTCCACATGTGATGATTGCTTAACCTTTGTTCTCAGCATGAATGCCTTTTTACACAACAGCAAATAAGTGGGTCTGAAATATAAATTTGGACCACAACTCCTATTTATGCAATTACTGGTATGCATTATGGGCCAGTGTGCTGAACTGAATCAAGGTCATCACACCTGACAGTTAAGGTCAATGACTAAACCTGATGATGACATACTATGCATTGATGGCTGTTTTCCCTTGCTACAAGTACCTCTTAAACTGTATCGCAATCTAGCACGAGACTGGCTGAAGAGATAGACAACTCAACCCTGGAACCTTGTACTGAGATTAATATCAGACAGACAGACAAAACAGCTGGGAGGAATGAGGAAGCTAGATGTTAATGAGTAATGTGTTCTTGTGGTAGATTACTTGTGTGTCATCTACCCCCCCCAACCCACACACACACACACACACACACCTCTGAAAAACAAGAGCCCCGGGGGGCACGACGCTCACCCGAGGTCTCACAAACTCTCTATGGTACTCATGGAAAAAAACATCAGTTATACACATAGTTTTGGCCCTCGGAGCCTGATATCTAGGCACCAACGTAGCCAAATGAACGAGTTGGAAAACTTTGCATACCCTTGCCATATAGCTGATTTTGCCAAGTTAAATTAAATTCTAACATCCGTTTTTATAAAAACAAGGCATGCCCTAGTATCTTAACATTTGACCTTTGACCTACTTATGTGACCTTGACCCCAATTTAACATTTAGGTCACTATGCATGTAGCATCTACCATCCAAGTTAGTCACAAATGGGCCAATACCAACCAAAGAACAAACTTGCAGGTATATTCTATCATTTGACCTCATTTGACCTTTGACCTACATATGTGACCTTTGACCCCCAAATAACATTGAGGTCCCTGTTACGCATCTACCACCCAAGTTTGGTTACAAATGGGCTTGTGGTTAGAAAGTTACCTAGTTTGGGCCCTTATGGGCCCTGTCCCTTGGGCCCCCCAGGGGGGCCTGGTGTACCATTCCAGGAACCCTCTATCCCCTCCAACTGAGGATCATTCCCACCAAGTTTGGTCTAAATCCATTGATGTGAATGGGAATTATTCCCATAGGGCCCTACCCCAAACTTTTGCCCCCCTTAGGGGCCAAACGGGGCCACCCTGGGCTTTGTCATGAGAAACATTGATTCAGCACAGATAGAGGTATGTACACACAAAGTGGCTTAACTAAACTATTTCTGGTTCTAGAGAAGAAGATGTTTGAAAACTACCTACTTTTGGCCCTTTAGGGCCCTGCCCCTGGGCCCCCAGGTGGGCCAGGTGTACCATTTGAGGACCCTTGAATCCCCACCCCCTAAGGATCATTCCTGCCAAGTTTGGGCCAAATCCAATCATGCATTTTGAAGAAGAAGCTGAAAATGTGTAAAGTTTACGCACGACGCACGACGAACGACGCACGACGGACGACGGACGAAAAGCGATCGCAATAGCTCACTTGAGCCTTTGGCTCAGGTGAGCTAAAAATCACAAAACCAAAGTAAAAGGCAAACCAAACGGCTAATAAAACTTAAACAAACCAAATAAAAAAACATAAAACAAAACAAATTTTAAAATGTATGGAAGAACACATACAGTAAATAGTATGTGCATAATAAATCAATGTTTAATCTAACTTTCAAACAATACAGCATTGTCTCTTAAAATATGAGGAAACAAAATCATTCAAATAAAAGTTTTTGCTTTACGTAATTTTTCAAAAAAATAAAGAATAAATTGGGACCAGCCATCTCCATGAAATTACTGGTTCTTTAGATACAATTAAGTTGCAATGTCTACCCTACCCCACCAACATTTACATTTTCTGCAATTTCTGATTTTTTTTGTAGTATTTCAAAGTGAAAATTTCACTGCCTTAATCATTCTTAAAGCTCTATGTAAAAAAGAAAAATAACATTTTGTGTTTCGGGGGTGGGGGGGGGGGTAGGGTTGCAAAGGGTTGGAAACTTTCCAGGAATTTTGGAAACTTTCCATGGCCTGGAAATTTTGGGAATTTTGGGAATTTTCATTTTTATCATATTAAATGGAAATTGTCATATTTTTGGAAAATTTCATCAGTATTCTGTTGTATATCACTTCTTCACAAGAATAAAATAGTTTTTACCTCTCTTTTGGCTTGCATGGGCCTTTTGTTAGGATAAATCGGACCACATGAGAGAACACACGCATTACAAATGCGTGGATGAGATGTACACTGTAGACTGAATGATGTTAAAGGGAAATGACATGATTGGGGGTAGTCCTCAACTTGGGCTGAAACTACTCTAGAATCAAGTAAACTATGCAAGGATTCTCCTGTGAAAATCTTGTAGTCAAACATTGACTCCTTCTAAAATAAACAATGTCAATATCACTTCGTAGCACGGAAACCTGCTGTGTGGCTCTCTATGGGGCTTATTCTTATCGTCCCCAGAAAAAATTAAGATACTCCTATGTTTATGCTTGATTCTCCGTAAGTAAACAAATTACAGACAAATCCTCCCACGTGGGAGATCCACTCCTGCTAGTGTATAGTTGGTATATATTTCAACTCATTTGGTTCTTGAGGCATTTTCAAGTGTTCCCAATCATGTCACTAACCTTTAACTAATTCCACATTGTAATATACAACGTGTACAGTGCATGGGCATGAAGTGAAAAATTTCACTAAAAATTTATATTTCATTGAGTGAAATTGTCCATCTTATTGCTATTCAATTCACAAAATTTGAGTACATGTACGTGCCCATGTACCATCAGGCTGGTGCATATCAGAAGTTTGGATGGTTGAGCTGACAATGTTGAAAACAAAGCCAAGTCTGTTTTCATGACTTAACTAAATAAACAAACATAAATCACTGTTTGACTATTACATTGTTACATCTCTTTTCTTTTTTGTGTTAGAGTAAATGTTTTGATATCATGATACTTCTGATATTAGATGAATGATCAATTTCAAAATTCAAATACTAAATGTATGAAAATATGCAAAGTTTCCGAAAGTTGCCGAAAATTCCCAATATTTCCGGAAAATTGCCAAAAATTCCCATGGAAATTTTCCACTCTGAAAATTCCCGGGAATTTTGCAACCCTGGGGGGGGGGGGGGGACTAAATGTAATACAGTACTCTGCCTTTATATATATGTTTCTTTTTTGCTAATTACTTCACAGGCATGCACTGTCTTACCACATTATCTGGTATCACTCGTCCCGGCAGGTATTTTTCATTGATGTGTGTTTCATTGATGATTTCTGTCAGCTTCTTGCCATTCACCATCTCCTCAAACACCCACATTGACACAGTGTCGTCAAAGGCGGCATTCTCCTTGGCGTTCACGCCGATGATCCTGGCTACGGCGGAGCCCCTACAGCAGAGGGTGGGGTAAAGGAGAAACAAGGAAAATGGGTGTTACAGGTGTGACACATAATAAAAAGTGGGTCAAGGCCAATAGGAAAATTAATATCGTGCCCCCCCCACCCCACCATATTGACACGGTGTCCTCAAAGGACTTATTCCCTTAAGCGTTCACACCGATAATCCTGGCCACTAGCTGAGCGCCTACAATGGAGGGTGGGGTAGATGAAAAATGTAAAAAAAAAAAACTAAACAAGGAAATAGATGTTATACTTATAGTTGTTGCAAAGAAGAAAAAGTGGGGCATAGACCAAAAAGCAAATATCTCCCCCCCCCCAACCTCCATGCACATGGTTGGCTTGTTAGCTTCATTTCAAATATTAACCCGTTGCTTACGAGATTCTGAAAATCTCATAGAGTTAACACACGACACATCCGGTTCCCGTAGCCAACGGGTTAAGGCATTATAAAATTCTACAAATCATGGTGGATTTTAATATGTAGAGGCCCATGGGCAGCCACTGTGGTAGACAGGTGTCATAGTTTTTTTTTTTTTCTTGGGGGGGGGGGAAGAGAGGGGGTAGTGAAGACAAAATACAAACACAAACTCATCTAGATTTAATTTTGGAAACAGATTCTCATGATTATAATGTACTTCAACTGGCTTTGGGGTGCTTTCTAGGGCAGGCAGTTTTATATAGCAATGAGCCAAATTGATATCAGTATACCAGTCTGATGAATTTCTGATGGATATTCTTCATTTGAGACATACATGTAGTAAACTAGCAACGACCTTTTTCATCAGCCTGCTCTAATGAATACGCTTTTAACACCTGGAATCAAACTTGCTGGTTTTCAGTTATTTTGGGCAAGCCTTGAGCAAGCTATTATTTGTTAGCAACAAAATTTTATGAAAATGTATGCATAAAATTTAAATATTTCCGGTCTTTTGCAATTTGTGCTAAAGTAAAAAATTACCAACTTTAAAAGTACCAGCACATTTCAATGGGATAGCTACCATATTGTCAGTGTTGCTTCATACCAGTAGAATTCTTGTTCATTTGAAAATCTAAACATTGATCACAGAGTCATAGAGAACTAAGATAAGGTAAGAAATCTTTAAAAAAAAAGTCAGTTCAAATTTTTATCAGTAATTAAAAGCGATGTAACACATATCTACAGTGTACTGAAACTACAAGGATTTCAATTACACTAAATCAATTTTCTTTATGATTACACAATGTGTATGGATTTCATCTTTACTTCATGTTTTCTCTTTTGTTTCTTGTAGAGAACATTGGTTGCTTTTAATGATGGTGATTTGCTGATGAACACATGACTAAAATAAATGAGTCATTGGTTATATCTAATAACATTTTAATAAATGAAATGTTTTAAGCATTCCACTGGACAATTGCTGTACACTACAAGTTACATCTGCACTGATGGTAATTGGATACAGACAGCCCCAGCATCCAGAAACCCCACCCCTACCCCCACACCCCTATGTTATTTCATGTCTTTCCCAATCAGTACTCTGAAGACTCTGAAGAGTACAGACAACAACTCCATACTTTTTGTTATCATTAATAACAACTTTGCATCAATGTTAATTCTCTTAACTAAGAGTTACTTCACAGTGTGTAACTTATCATTGATGATAAGACAAGTATCAGGAAGTGTTATTAATGTGATGCATGACATGATCTCAGTTCCACCATGCATGGCTGTATTTAGACAAGAAATTCAACAGTGGTGGGGTCAAGCTTAACTACATACTGAGCTCAATGCTGGTAGTGGTAATTTTAACATTTTACTACAAGTAACAAGGTCACCCCCAACCCTCCCCCCCCCCCAATCATTCCAACTTTTACAACATAACCTGCCTGTCAGAGATGAATTCAATATAACACACATTCTCCAAAGACCCCAGCCCAAGATATCTCGTAATTCTCGTTATTAACCCGTTGGAAACAATTTGATTTAACTTTAACAAATATTTTCCATAGACCCCAACACAAGTTAACTCGCAAGTCTCCACAGGTTAACAGTCTCCAGTGGGTTAACTGTACAAATTCAAACGGTTGAGTGCATCAAGTAAAAGGTTGTATTCTTTCTTGATTTGCACACCTTTCCCTTTTTGCTCCAAGATTTGATCAACTAAATTCAACCAAGGCAAATCAAAATACAGTGTTTAAAATTTGTGATTCATGTGTAAATCACTTGAAATTAGGGCACTGCTCAAGTTGTATTATGTACTGGAAGTCTCTTGGATATAGCTTTCACCCAATCATTTTGAATTTGGTAGAGTCCAACTATAGCAAAGATTGCTTGACAATCATTCAACTGCACTGGTTTGGGCTTTTGTGAGAGGTGAAAATTATGTGAATCTGTACAATATAAATGGTTTTGGCTTATTTGCTTGATAAGCTCAATTTGGAGTACATGTGTAATTGTAAATCATAATCTTTGAGAAGTTAAAGCACAACAGCATTCACACTGGACTAGCTTCAGTTAACTCCCTTAGGGTTTTGCTTATTCTCAACAAAATAAAAACCCAGTGCTGGTAGTGGTTGCCAGTTAAGTACTAGAAGTTAAATACACACGGTTACTTTCTCAATATTGTGGGTTAACTTCAGACTGGGCAAGGAAGAGAAACACTGGTGACTGGTCTTTGAGACCACACTTTTTGACTTTCTCGTCAGTTAGCATTAATTACTCAAGCACCACTTTCTAGGCAACTACATGTATTTGATACAATATCCACACTAACTTTTTTTTTGGATTACCCTTCAGGCAAGTAAAATTATCACTTTCTGATTTTTACTTGCCTGAAAAAAATTAACTTGCCAAAAAAAATATTGATAATCATTATTTCGGACAAATTCAATCCACAAAGTTTATGGCCTGTTCATGGCAATGGAGATTTGATATTTTATTTCTGGGGGTTGCAGAAGGTATGAAAATCTACCATGATTCTGCACAAGCCATCAATAATGACACATACTTGTTCTGTTTTACTAAAGAGATTGATTGACATGTTGCTTCCTGAGTTGACTTCCACATGTATCAAAAGCACTGTAAGCTTACTAATGTTTCTCCCGATTTCCAACAAATCTCACAAATATTTAGTTCACATTTCATAAGATTTTTGGACATTTGTCCTCATTTGATGACCAAAATTTTACTTGCCTTGGGCAAGCGTGCAAGTGCTAGTGTCGAGCCCTGCATTTTCCATTTTGTTGATTAAAATAACAATAGAAAAAAATGGAGAAGAAAAAAAAAAAGATTGTAGGGCTGGGCCCAACCATACACTACAAGAAGTCTGCTACTTACTCTTGGCAAAATGCAAATCTTAAATTTGATGACAGAGGACGTTTACCGCAAATGCTCACTCTCAGCTCTGAATTACGTTTGTGATAACGTATGTACACATATGGTTGCAATGGGTTAGAAATGTTCCAGAAATTTTGGAAACTTTCCATGGAAAGTTTCGGGAATTTTGAATGGGCTAAACTATTGGGGAATTTTCAATTACATAGCAAGTTATTTTATTTTTTTTTACATTGGACACTTACTGCTCCACCACCAACCCAGCCCAATCATGCCGGCTGGTGGTCATCCAATGATGTACATGTATGGGCTAGCAGAGAGCTCAAAACCGACAACACATTTTGAAGAAAAATAATTTTACCGAATTCAGATCAGACAGGTTTAGGACCAGAAAATTGTCAAAATTTGTCAAAAAGGGGTCCGTTATGGGGTCATACAGATCTATATACATAGTGTTTCAAACTAAACCAAGTCCAACTTCAAACACCTGTCTGCTATCTCCTTTTGGCACATTATATTAAATCTGATGAGTGAGGATGCCCTTGTACAGTAGGGGCACTGGTTGTAAACACAGATCATCTCTGATAACCAGGGTGTCCATGAAATAAGGATTTCTTCACACACACAAAATGAGAAAGTTCACAGAAAGTTCAGTTCCATTGGAGTTGGCGATATAAATTGGATGCACTAGCTCCATGGCTATATTAACACCAGGTTTCAAAACAGATGGGTGGGAAGACAGACAAGTCATACAAAATATGGTGAACTGGGGGTATTACATGACAGATAATCAATTTTTAGCACTCTTGAGCCCTGTAACTGCTGTCCAAGTCCTGCAGGGTAAGGGGAAAAGTAAATATCCTCATAAACCAAGATAATATTAGTTCCTAAGGACACAGTTTGTCTTCATTTTACTGTACATGTACATGAGGATATCATAGTTTTTAAGGACAATCCTTGTTAACAGACCAGCGCCCCTACTGTTAAATGTAGATTTAACGTCTGTATTCGTATAGTCGCCACTTTGTGTGACTTCAGCCTGGAAATATGAGTCTTACTTCCAATCCACCTTAATTTAAATCTTCTGGAAGTGGAAAATACTTCCAAAACATCGTTTTATTTCTTGCCTCTGTCAAGGGCGATTTCAAACATGTATGGTTTGTAGGTCGCTGCAATGTGTCAGGGTTGGCAGTTTCTTCCGCT
>JZLH01S0209982.1:1759-11893 GCA_001188425.1 Eucidaris tribuloides
GCGCAAGCCTCCGGGTTTAGGTTGTTAGGGAGAATCTTGTTTAATAAAGGTATGCATACAACCGTAAACTGGTCTATTGACAGTTTGCTTTTAAAACTGGGCTATGTAAAATGAGAGATTTTAGCTCATGACAACACCATTTGGTCTGCCAGTCTGCAAACGGTTGCCACCGCACTGGAGCACACAGTCCTACATAGCAGTAGGCCTAATCAAACTGACCAGCACTAAGCTCAGCCGATAGGTATGTAAACAACTTTGAACCATGCACACACCGATAAAAATTTGGCCTAGCTACGTTATGTTTATGCGGCAGGATCTTACAAACTCTACCGTGCACACAATTTATTTTACGCATAGCTGCATCTCTCATAGTCATAGTCCCACATATGCAATCTGACTTTATTTGTCATTGATTTGCATGCCAGCAAACAGGGGCGCATCTTAACTGAGCCAGGCAGTACGCGTGATCGCGGGAAGGGTGAATCTAGCTTTTTGCGTGAAGGGGGGGGGGGGGGTAGTGGGGAGTGGGTTGACTCAATGACGATTGGAGCATCGTCCACGATCCGCGTAGCGACGGAGGTGGGGGGGGGGGGAAGGTCTTCCCTCTCCATGATTTTGTTGACTAATTTGAACCCACGTAAGCTATGTGATGTTTTTCTGACATCTACTAACACAATACCTATAGGGCCTATAAATGTGTGAGCGAGCCAAGCGAGCGAGAATATTTTAGTATGTGAGGCTGCATGGTGTCCAATAACATAAGGCAAAATGCTTCTTAAATGATTTTCCACTTCGTAGCCCGGGGGGGGGGGTCAAACTCTTCCCCTCATGCCCCCACTTAGATCCGCCACTGAGCAAGCATGATTGATCGTGCAGACGTGTAGGCATGTATTTTCATCCGAAAGTTAATCTTAAATTAAATCTGGTACATTCAAAATAATTATGTGATTCTAAACTTTTTCCGTAACATGGAAGTTGGAAAGGGTAGTCCTATGTCAATGATAATGTCGACTGCTAAAGAAAGAAAACGAGATTTGTAATGTATGGTTTTGACCCGGAATTTAACAAAAAGAAGCTGCCGTTGTGGGGAAAATCCCACCAAGTTTATTGCAGAGATCAGCGGGGAAATCCCCGTAGACCGAGAATTTGAATTATATGGTACCATTGAATGGCATATCTCAAATCGCGAATCTAAAGCACGAGTAGCGGTATAATGCATTTTAATTGTACTGTAGTTCAAACACCTACGTGTCGTCCGTGAAATTCCCCCTCACTTCCTCAAAACATAGGGACAACTCCATACTTTTGTGTACAAAATAATGGGTGGTCTTTTTTATGCGCTCAGTGGCACTCAAAATTGTCTTGAAATTACTCTTTCACAAAATTATACTGAAAATATTGCTTTAATATGGCTAAAGTTTTATTATATGATATGACAATTGAGGACTCACCATTTCAGAAGCCTGTTTTATTAATTTTTTGTGGGTCCAGCATTATTACTAAAATTTTGCAATGGATGAAATATTTTGTGGTATTCCATTCATTCTGCATTGTACACGTATCGCTATTTTTTTCTCAGTGTTGGGCGTATATGGTCCGTATAGCTCTGCTTAGGACCACATACGTAGTAGGTGTGCACCCCTCATTCTAAATCAATTTGCACAATTAAAATAATAGGGCAGATATTTAGAAGCATAACGCCATCTATCGGGCCGGCTTGTCGCGGTTGTAACCGATGCAGACACTATACAACGTACAATTCAACGTGTTTGCAGACAACGGATACTCCTGCTCATAATTATGGAATATTTTGCTGATACTTAAGATCTTTGTCCTATATCGTCCAAATTTTTCAAGACAAGTGTTTATTTCACAAAAACGCAGTATGTGAAGCAATTTTTGGATTCATGAGATGACTAAAGTAAAAACTAAAATACGTTTGAGCGCAAAACCAATTAGGCCTATGTATTTATTTTCTAAAAAAAAATCCACAAAAAAATCATGAAAAAGTATTAAATTTAAGTAAAAAAAACAACACAACAAATTGATAAATGTGGATCTGATGTCATTTATCATTAAATTAGCATCAGAATTGTCTGCAGAGACTCCAACCCCAAACACCTCTTAAGCGGGAGATTCTCCCGCCGAGACCCCCTAGCAAACGGGTGACTCTGACTTAATGTGCGCGTAGCCCACATCACGCGGCGCAAAACATGAAATTCCTTGCGGCCGGAGGCCATTTTTAGGGGTTTAGAAGCTCTCTGCTGCTGTCTTAGGTTTGTTTTTGAACATGTGACAACACTAAATGAGGTAAAATCCACTGATTCAGATTAATTTCTTTTCAAAAAGGTGTTGGTCAGAAAAAGGGACTCACAGCTGAGGCGGGAGAAATTAAACTCAAGCGGAGGACGGGCGGGAGATTTTGTGAAATCGCGACTCAAAGCGGCGAAAACGGGAGAGTTGGAGTCGCTGTGTCTGTTAAAAGTTTAATAACGCGCGTAACCACCACGTGACCCAACAACAACTCTGAATGCCGCCATTTATAAACACGGGTTTTAGCGTCGAGTCGGACGCTACAAAATGCTCAGCATTCCTGAAATACTTGGATTATACTTGTTTCCCCTGGGGTGAGCAAATATCAATCCCAGATGTACCGTTCACGGAAAAATGGCAACTTCTAAAATGTCTCTAAGATATTCCATAATTATGAGCATGAGTGTACTGATCATACTCAAGAGGTTAAATAAAATGATCTTGATAAATTTACTGCAATCGATCTGAAATATTTGCCTTCAATTCTCACTGATTAATCATGTCTGGTTCTTTAATGTAATGTGTCTGCTGTGTGTTGCCAAAGAAGTGAATCCTTTATTGGAAACAATTAATTTTGCGTATGAAATAAAAGTGTAATCTTTGGACCGAGAAAATGTTGTGTATGCGAATGCTATTTTTTTTATTGCCGATCAAGTTTGTGATCATTGATCTATGAAAGTATCAAAAAAATTACACCAAACCGTCAAGCTAAAAGCTGATTATCGGCCCAAAATGAGCAATGATTCGTTCATTTTGAAATGATTCTCTGTTTATGCTGGCGTGTGGGGAAAGGGACAGGCCGTTGTCCCATATAAAATTTAAATATAATACAGGCGAGTACTAGACAACCTCATGGAATTACGCGATAAATTACTATCCCCCAAAATATTTCCCCAAATCAGGGCTGATGACATTTTTTCCTTATGGGGAAGGGGTAATTTAAATAGTGATTTAAATCAATAGATTGATTTATTTGATTTTACCCTAAAAGACTGGGCTATTTCGATGCCTAAGAAAACGTGTGTGTGTGGGGGTGGGGGGGGGGGCTAAAGAGCTCCCCGTTAGATTCCAGCCGCGGATCGCGCGACGGTGCGAAATTGTGCACGCGCATAGAGTCTCATGTAAACTACAAAATTGCATAACATTTTTGAAAATATTCATTGTTTACTTCATACTTAATTATGCAGACATATGCAGGAAATGATATTTTTGCCGGTAAATCACTAAAAAAATATGAAATGCTAGTTTTGTCGTAGACATTCCTAAGAACATTCCCAACAATTTTCTGGAAGAGAAATTGCTGTATCGAAATTTCTTGTGTATTTTATTTCTTTCAGTTTCTCATGCATACTCCTTTGTTTTTTGCGACCTTTTGTTTTTTATTGCGTTTTTTGATAAAATTTGTCGGGGACACGTTTGTTATCATAAACAACGTAAAATTAATTAGTTCTAATCAGTGAAAGCAGGCATAATCATACACGAATTTAGGCTGAAACACAATTTGTATTGAAATTCTACCTGAAATCACGTTTTTGAGCGAGTTTGGTCATGTCATACATGCAAATACGAAATATTACGTAATTTCGGAACCGCACGCTTGGATGTCACAAAATATGTGGCACGAGATTCGAAAGAAAAAGTCGTGAAGCACCGCGGTAAGTTGCGCGTTTTGGAGTTATCACTCGAAAAGTCGAGGGGGCCTTTTATCCCTTGCCCCTGTCTTTTTAGGGTTAAATCACAGATTTTTGTCATAAAAAAAACATGATTTAAATCAGTAATTAAAATCGCCAACCCTGCCCATAATCACTGGTTTGCGGAAGTATACTGTAATCAACTTAATTGATGCCAGCAACAACGTGTAATTTAAATATTTATAATAACGATATAATTAAATATTTTTCAGAGGGTAATGACGTACAAAAGTGAGGGGGGGGGTCCTTTTCACTTACAAAGCTCAGTAAAAAAATTGCTTTTAAGTTTCATGGAAAGTTCTACATTTTATCCGAGTTTTTTTTTTTTACAAAATGTTCACATGTTTACACGCACAATTTCTACTACCTCCAAAAACAACTGTTATAAATATTTCGTGGTCCACTAGATTTTAAGGAGTATGATGGGATTTTAGTGATCTTGATGTGAATAAACTATTTAGATGAAACTGGATTTTTTGATATCATTTTGTAATGAATTACACTCAAGGAATCAGTCGTTAAGATCGAGTAGTTGGAAATTAGTAGACTGGTATACAGTGACAAATATAGGGATATAAGAAAACGTCCCCCCCCCCCTCGAATGCAAAACATGAATTAGTTTGATCTGTATGAACTTCCGCTGCGGGAGCATGGGTGTTATCTGGAAATTTATCGATTTAAAACACCCTGTAAGCAGTGTGTCTTTTTCTGCAGAGGTCGAAAATAAATATTGCGAAAAAATAATTAGCAACTTGTTTATCACGATTACATTTCGTGATTTCAAGAGGAAGTTGAAAGATATTAAATATGCGGTGATATGAAGATCTGCACCTCTCGATTAATTTTTGGTGGGAAACCCGAAATTTGCTCCAGTGACAGTTGATACGGTGACAATATAGCAGAAGGAAAGGGATGCCATTGGTTTTCTTGTTCAGAATAAGGTTGGGTTAGCATGAGGGTTGAGGTAAAGGTAAGTGTATACTGTATGTACAATTGTCGCCTGGACAAATGTCACGGAACCATTTCGATATTGTATAATTATTTCGATTTACACTTTGAATTCTTGGATAAAGCATGTCGTCCGATGACAATATCGCAGAATGGAAAGAGTTATAATGGCAAGGGCAAGGGTTGCCATTTGGTTTCCAGTTCAGAATAAAGTTAGTGTTAGGTTGAGCTTAAAGCCCAAGTTTAGTTTTGGGGATTTTTTGTTATTTGAAAGCTTTATGCCCCAATGTCATAACCCTGCAATAATAGATTCTGAATGTCTTAGTTTTTTTTTTAATTAATTACGAAAAATCTCGTGCGAACACCCCAAAATTTTACATTTATAGATCTAAAGCGGTTGTTGAAAAGGCCTTTAATTTACATGTGTTATACCTCATCTGAAGAGCAGACGCAGCTCTTTCACAGGATGAGGATTACTCATATAACATTTTTAACCTTTGGATACTGCTAATGTAAAACTATTGGTCAAAAATGTCGGGGGTCCCCCCGCACATTCTTTTCATTAATTTAATTTTAAAAAAAATCAAAGCACAAAAAAAAGTTATCATGAGTTATACCTCATCTGAAAGAGCCGATGTCTGCTTTTCAGATGAGGTTATAACACATTGTAACTTTAAGTCCTTTTTAACCCTTAAGTGCCCTTCATAACATGTAAAATTAATTGGCGCGGTGTATCAACCACGACACGCCCGATTTTTCATTAAAATAATTAAAAAAAACTACAGACATTCAGAATCTATTATTGCAGGGTTAAGACTGTGGGGCATAAAGCTTTCAAATAACAAAAAAATCCCCAAAACTAAACTTGGGCTTTAAGGTAAGCGTATGCAATTGGCGCCTGAGCAAAATGTCAGAAAAAATGTCATGGAACCATTCAGCATTGTACTGTAGGCCTATAATCATTTCGGTTTGCACTTTAAATCCTAGGTTAAACCATGCCGGAAGGTCCGTCCTTACGTCACTGGTGTGAACTCGCCAGGCAGTTCGTCGGCAGAGAGATCATACGAATATGTGGCTCTTCAAAAGTCCTGGATCGTAATGAGTGGACTGGGGCACGTCTGAACAAAGTCGAGGTCTACGGTAAACAGTTGTACATGCACCTACAAAAAGGGGCGTCGTCAGAAACAGACACGGACTCCACGCCCAACTGTAGCCAAAGCATGTGGCTTCGATGTCACTTCTTGATGTGGGGAAGCGTCAGAGCCAACGAATTCAACTGCAAACCCTCTAAGACAAATCGTTTCCCGGAACCAAGGCTGGTGTTCTATTTCAGCAAGGACGAGTTTCTGGTGTACTACGGTGGAAGTTACCGAGTGGTGGATGGCCCGCCTGATGATAGCAAGACGGACATCTTGAGCGATACCTTAAACTTGAAATGGCAGTGGATAGTATCGTGGAAAACGATGACCCTGTGTGCTTCACGCTTATGAACCAATCCAACTTCTCGGGGTTGGGTAATATCATTAAAAACGAAGTACTCTATGAGGCCAAGGTCCATCCCATGCGACCTGGTAGTAGTCTGTCAAGGGAAAAAGCTGCGGAGATCGTTCATCACACAATTGCGTTTAGTCGCAGATGGCTAGCCTGGAAAAAGGAAAGGGTGCACCACAAAGTCAAATTTGGTGACGAGACAAAGATCTACAAAAAGCGCAAATGTCCCCTCGATCACCCGGTCAACAAGTCTTCGTTCGGACCTGTAGGTATGAAAAGAATCACATACTGGTGCCCAACTTGTCAGCCCGAAATGTGTGAGGAATCTCGTGAAACATCATCCAACCAGGAGATCAATATGGACGTCCCCAATGTGAAAGTAGACACTGCAGATTACAACTCGGGTTGTGGAGCTAGTTCGCAGTTGGACCGAACACAGGAAGCTGGACCTTCACCCTATAATCGGCATGAACATCTTTCAGACCAGACGACATCCGCAGGACTGAGCAGTTCCCTGAACAAAGATGTCCCAGATGCAAGAATTCCCTCCAATAATCCTGCAAAACGGATTAAGCGGGAACCTGATGAGAGTATTCTTCCCACAGCAACAATCAAACAAGAAGTGGGTGAATGCGATAATCAGGCGGGCGGTTGTTTTTCTGACACCGCATCACCAGATGCATCCAAGATGGAGGATGAGGAGGGGAGGAACATCAGACTTCATGATGATGTCACACTGGATGAGTCGATCAGAGTGAGCATCGGGTTGTCAACACTTTCTACGCTCATGAGAAGACGCGTGAAAGTTAGGGTGTCAAGATTGTCCACATCTCGACCATAAAGCTAGACAATTCGACCCATGTTACAAGTTGGAACAATCTTTTGTGTGAGTTTTCCATAACTATGACGACCAAAAATCACGATCTTTTATAAATGAGAGTGCACGTCCGCATTGTTGTAATAAGCATGCCTAGTATACCTGTACGCGCCGCGCGCGCACACCACGACATACCACTACCACCACACACACACACACGCACAACACCACACACACCACACCATCAACATACACACTGAACCCAGAAAAGCCGAAAGTTCTGATGACAATAAAACATTACATTACAATCCACGACATGAAAAATACGATTCGAGCTATCGTGAATTGAAAATTAGTGCTCTCTGCACCAAGAGCTGTACTCAGTGTCAGTGAGATTTTTTTGAGTTTTGCTTAACTAGAAAATAAGTCGCTTATCTAGATTGATGATTGTTTTCATGTCAGGTAGTCATTACTGTTATGACCTATTGAAGTACATTTTCACAATGCTGGCAGATAGTTTCGATGATGTCACATGATTTTAAGCAATTACGAAATTGTTCTTTTAAACGCTAAGTTGTTGAGTCATCAAATTTGATATACGACCTAGATTTGCAAAGGAGAAATCTAAATAAATTATGTAAAATTTAATCAGACGTTCACGTAAATCTGAAAATTACCTGAATTGTTGATACATAATATCATTGTCTTGTTTAAATGATAATGTAGGCCTATTAGTAGTGTTGAAAATGAGTCCAGTATGTTCCGTAAGCACTAAGGTATTAAAAATAAAACCAACATTTGCACTGTAGTATCATTAATAGTGTAAAGCAGAAAATAATTTTACATTTGTTTTGGGTCTCGGATATTTTATCCTTCATTTATCTGATATGATTTACAGGTTTATCCCGAAAAGTAAGTATTTTTAGTTTTGGTTTCGCATATTTTCATCATTGGTACATCTGAAATGATTGTCGCAAAAAGTATGTTTCAATGATTTTCTAGATTTACTGGTTGTTTTAATCCCATACCCTATAAATGATGATTTCTTAATCACAACTGATAATTGTTCAAATACGTAATACGTGTTTTCTCACGGAGTATTAAGGCGATGTAATGTTAATTATCACACTTTACACAGAAAGACTGTTTTGTTTATTTAAATATAAGAAGTATTTATGTAAACTTAGGATTGAAAGTCTGGAGTATTTGATCATTGTGTTATAACTGCATCAATGGATTCTTGGATAAGTAATGATAATAGTGTATACGCGTCGGTTCTTACAAGGATGATGGAGGATTCGAAATGAATGACCATCAGTTTGTTAACCCTTCTTTTCCTCATGAGAAAGGTGAATTTCCATATTCTGAAGTTGTACCGTTTGCAGGGATAAGGGAAAATTCTGGTTTTGTTCTACTACCCGTTTGCAAAGTGGCAATTTCAGCGATATGGTCGTAATCTGTATGTCGGTCAAACTGCAACGTGGTCGTTTCCCCTATCGATGGTGGATAATACTTATTTGATATTAGATGATTAAAACTTATTTCACATAAAAATATAAATGCGTTCAAGAAAATTGGAATGAATAGTCTGTAGTTTGAAAGCAGTCACCGATGAAGAAACAAAGTTGATGAACACAATACAAATTGGTATCTGCTGCGTTCATTCCTTCTATTTATGATCGTTGTTTTTAGGTCAATTGAAAAATTAATGGTTCATAAAACAAGATTGTTGGCAGCGCACCTTGAATGTTTTTGTTTTTGTTTTTGTTCTTCGTTCACAGTGTTTGTTGAAAACATGCATATTTAATTGTTTTCATGGAAGTCCGACAAATCTAAAATGTAGGTTTCATGTATATCGCCATAGAGTCAAATATACGGCCTGTAATTATGACATCCACAGCTATATTCTATTCTCGTCTCCGGAGTTACTTGATATATATACCATTTCTTATAGTGATGTTTATCATTTTGTTTTTGTCTCGCCTGACCAAAGTTCGACAGAGACCTAGTAATCACTTTTCCTGTTAGTCTGTTGGTCTTTTAGTCTGTTGGTCTGTTGGTCTGTTAGTCTGTTAGTCTGTTGGTCTGTTACGAAAATGTTGAAGTTTTTGTTCAACTTGCTCTCATTTCTTAATTTCTGCATCAATTGTGTTCACACTTGGTACAAATGATCCTTGGGTAATACCACGTGCGTGTTGGTGCAGATGATGAGGTCAAAGGTCATCTAGGGGTCAAAAGGTCAAATGATATGAGGCCATGTGCATCATTATTCTTAAAGTTTTTGTTTAACTTTCGTTCATTTCCTTTTTGTGCATCAATTTTGTTCACACTTGGTACAAATGATCCTTGGGTAATGCCACATGTGTTGATGAGGATGGTGAGGTCAAAGGTCATCTAAGGGTCAAAAGGTCAAATATGAGGCCATACTTAATGTGCTCTCATTTCTTTAGTTCTGCATCAATTGTGTTCACACTTGGTACAAATGATCCTTGGGTGATACCACATGTGTGATGATTAGGTCAAAGGTCATCTAGGGGTCAAAAGGTCAAATGATATGAGATTATATTTAACTTAATTGCTCTCATTTCTTTAGTACATCATTTGTGTTCACACTTTGTGCAGGTGATCCTTAGGTAATACCACATGTGTGTTGATGAGGATGAGGAGGTCAATGGTCGTCTAGGGGTCAAAAGGTCAAATGATATGAGGCCATGTTTAACTTGCTCTAATTTCTCTTTTTCTACATCAATTGTGTTCACACTTGGTGCAAATGATCCTTGGGTAATACCACATGTGTGCTGATGAGGATGATGAGGTCAAAGGTCATCTAGGGGTCAAAAGGTCAAATGCTGTATTTCTGCATCAATTTTGTTC
>JZLH01S0209984.1:0-11247 GCA_001188425.1 Eucidaris tribuloides
AAATTGAAATTGAAATTGAAAAAATCTCTAGGTGTGGGGGAAACCCGGGGGGGGGGTACCCCGAGATTTTCGACTATATTTTACATTATAGCATTTAAAGGGTTAATAAGGAGTTAAGGTTATATGAGTTATACCTCATCTGAAAGAGCAGACTCTGCTCTTTTAGATGAGATATAAATCTTGGGGGTCCCCTCCCCCCGAGATTTTTCATTAATTAATTTAAAAAAGAACTAAAGACATTCAGAAAGCTTTCAAATGAACAAAAAAATCCCCAAAACTAAACTTGGGCTTTAATAACATGGTACTCGTGTTTTTATTTCAGCCAATATCAGAGTTAGAAAATAAATAATTCTTTAAATTCAGATATTTACAGTAGTCAATGAACTAAACCTCTCAAAAATGTTATGGAATTCAACTTTGAACGTTGATATCTCTCTTGGTATTATAATATAATTTTTGATACAGTGTATTGGTATCATTAAATTATTGTCCGGCAGAAGGGCTATTGTCGAATTCGCACTTAACAAACTGACAGAAGGATCTATAATACAATATTTCACACTACATGTACTTTTATTTCATGTAAAAAGAGCCAATGGTTTTCAAGTTAGAGGCAACTAAATCTTAACGCCCTTCTGCTGGGAACATTTGCTAAGGCCCTTCTGCCAGGCAAGCGATGAAATGCAGAAATACTAATAAAATTTATAAACAAGATGTCTTTGGGTAATATGCCATTGCCATTGGTATGCATATATTCTACGTAAACAGAGGTGTGTGGAATAACAACAAAAATCGCGTGATAAAATTTTGATTGTATTCGTGCTATTTAACATACTAGGTGTTAAAAATAATATTTGATAATTTTGAAAATTAATAACACAAAAACTGTACAACAGATTATACTGGCATTGAGTATAGTTACAACAGAATAGTGAACATTTTTGTTTGAGGTGGTTTGAAGATAATAATCAGTTTAATGTAATTCATGCTTGTTTAAAAAGTTATGGTTTAGATTTTGCTCAATATCAAATGGTGTGTGTGAGAGTGTGTGTTTAGTCACTACACAATAGCAATAGACAATGGCGGTGAACAGCGAACAGCGCACGGTAGAAACATTGGAATTCCAATCTCGCACTACAGCCAGGCTAGATAAATGCTTTATTAATATTCATTACTAAGTAGCCTACTAGACTTTATTCACTATCCATAGCCATTGTCTACTGCTATTGTGTTGGGACTAGACACACACTCTCACACACACCATTTGATTTCTGTACAGTTTCAATTTTGTACAGGGGGTTGGATATTGAGCAAAATCTGAACCCTAACTTTTTAAACAAGCATGAATTACACAAAACTGATCACTGATGTCATATTCAAACACCTCAAACAAAAATGTTCACTATTATGCTGTAACTATACTCAATGCTCAGTATAATCTGTTGTACAGTTTTGTGATATTAATTTTCAAATTAACAAATATTATTTTTAACACAGTATTATACATATCAATGGAATTAGTTTGACGTACATGTATCTATCACCACGTGTGGAAGACATATTCGCAATTGAATAACTTGTGATGGAAACAACGGTTCATCAACAATTAAATACATTTGTGAAAGGCACAACAGAACAGACAAAATCTCGAAGATTTCCCAAGGACATCCACTGTAAATTGTTCTGTGCAACATAAGATTTGATATAATTATGTCTACATATAATTCAAAGAAGTTGATAAATTATTGAGACACGTATTTTGTATGCAACTGTACGCATGTAAACGAGTAAGATAAACTTGCTTTCAAGTGTAATTTGTCTGTTATATCATAATTTGGATGTTATAATTATACTCGCTAATTACCCATACTCGCTAAATCTCTTCTACCCACATAACTACAGATGAAGCTTTGTCTGTTTGTAACTGACACCTATCCACACCCATCTACCTTCAAAAAGCATATACGTACATGCCCCCACAGAAATGCATTAAGATGACCCCCCGCACAAACACACACACGCGCGCGCGCGCCCGCGCTAACGCACAACTACACACACACACACACACACACACACACACACACACACACACACACACACACACACACACACACACACACACACACACACACACACACAACACACAACAACACACACACAACAACACACACACACACACACACACACACACACTACACACACACACACACATTCCTTTTTATTCACCCCAGTTTTTAACCCCCCCCCCCAATGATTTCGCTCATTACGCCACTGCACCACAGTATAATAAAAGCCAGAACTATAAGTCAGTAGTACGTCATATGGTTTATATACACAATCCATTCATTTCTTTATAACGGCAAAGAAGCCCTATTAAAAAATATCATACTTTATCAAATCAATGAAATCACGGACCCTATACTAAAGTAGTAAGGTCCATGATTATATCCACCCTTCTTGGCAGCCTCCCATTCTATCGTTTGGTTCGGTTGAATGAACATTGCTTGTGAACTGAGGCGTATGAAACCTTTTATTATCAACTGTTTATTCAACCATGGCCTATACATTATTCAGGTCACGCGCACTTGTCATCGTCATCGTCATCATCGTCCCACCGATGATTATGTACATCATAATATAAATATGCGATAGCTCGTTACTTTATAATTGAAGGGGAGGAAGTTGTTGAAAATATTCATTTGGTGATCAGTACTATCATGGAAGTATTTCTGCCTCCATGAGCAGGTTAGGACTATGGAGCATTACATTGATACTGCGACTTTTATCAGACGAAGATGAATCTTCCCGTCTTGAATAATAACTGTCAGCTTTTACGGGAAATATCGCTCGAAACTCGCTGCCAGCATGGCAACTTTTTGTTACATGTACCCAGTACCAGGAATTACATGATTGCTGCGTGTACATAAAGTGTTATTCTATTGTTGCTACGCTCTGGATAACAAGCACATCGACATTGATTGTGTGGCTTCTATAGTTTAAGCGTGAATTCTGTTATCATGGCGGAACTCGGTAAGGTGACCCAGAGTCTAAACTGTCCGTTGTGTCTCGACGTGTTCGAAGAAGCCAAATTACTCGACTGTGGTCACTCGTTTTGTCTAAAATGTCTGGACGTGTATGATCGCAGCAATCCGCAGCTGGATCACATGTTATGTCCGCTGTGTCGACATCGAACCAAGTTAGGATCTCGACGGGTCGAGGGCCTCTCATCAAACGTTACGGTGAACGGACTCGTGGACGACTTCAACAGCGTCAACAACGCTTTCAGCTCGCTGTTTGAAACCCGTCCGAAATGCACCAACTGCCTGGCAGCTACAGAGACAAAGACAGCGGGACCAGATGCCATATCTTTCTGTTGTCAGTGCAATGGTTTCATGTGTGACACTTGTAACGCGGCACATTTACGATTATTGAACATACTTCCCGATCATAAAATAATATCTGTTGATGATATTATGAGCGGAAAAGCACGAATCGTGAAGAATATCGACAAGTGCAATGAACACAAATCAGAGAATAGAGAATTCTACTGTGAAGACTGTCACGTGATCATTTGTCATAAGTGTACTGTGGTGACGCATAACGTGCGTGATCACATGATCAGAAGACGGTGTGACGTTGAGAGAGAAATTCGGGAGAAGGTTAATGTCTTGGTGGACAGGTGTGACGCTAAAAGAAAGGAAGTGGAAAATCAAATTCGTGAAATTGAACACCAAAGAAAGGCGGTTCATCAAACACTGGAAAAGGTGTTAAGACAAATCCGAGACAAACACGAGATGCTGCTGAAAGAGCTTGAAAAGAGAGAAAAGGAATTGACGAAAGAGGTGACAGAATTCCAGCTCCACTGCGACGCAAAACTTGACAGCTTGAAAGAATGTTCAAGGAAAATGGCTGCTCGCATATCGAGCTCATCCAGTTTGATTACCAATGGATACACGGAGGTTTGGAAGGAGACAGTCTGACGTCACACAACCACGTCTGCAACGAGCTGGGAGAATTACTCAATGGAAACGTAGAGGGCGTACAAGAAGCTCTTGGAAAAGTGAAAGATGCTGTTCAACAGGTGACCTTCGTTGACGATGACATCGATATTAAGATCGGGGAAGTTAATGTAGGTGTGAACGGATGGGAGGTTACAAAAGAAGTTGAGATGCCTGAAGATGAGGAGGAGGTGGAGGACAGGTACAAGAGTGGCATGACTGGCATGGCTGTCGAGTCACCTGACTCTGTTGTGGTTACATACTATAGGCGTACTGCACATAGATTCAGTTTGAAAGGAGATATTACACCATATCGGGAACATGAAATCTATGATAATATGAGTGATATCACTTTTCTTACTGATGGCAGTCTTGTTGTTGTCTTAGACATAGATTATGAGATTCTAGTCTACAACGCAGATGGTACACTTACTGACACCGAGTTTAAGACAAAGAGAAGTGATGATGAAATGGCGATGGTGAAGTTAGATTCAGATAGGCATGATAATATATTTGTATCATATTGGGATCTGAAAAAGATATGTATCTTCAAG
The DNA here is from genome assembly GCA_001188425.1 of Eucidaris tribuloides. Lineage (NCBI taxonomy): Eukaryota > Metazoa > Echinodermata > Echinoidea > Cidaroida > Cidaridae > Eucidaris > Eucidaris tribuloides. Next base: position 4,553 of record JZLH01S0209984.1, read on the forward strand.
CGAACTGGTGGCAAACCTGTGAAAACTATTTCAGTGAAGAGAAGACCGGGACAAGTTCACACGACCAGATGTGGTCACGTGGTCATACAATCAGTCGAAGGTGTGACAGTGCTTAATGACGGAGGAGAGGAGGTGACGGTGATTACCAAGCCGACGGGTTTGCTGTGTCCTGCCGTTGATAATCAGGACGCGTTGTACGTTGCCTGGATCAAGCCGAATGATTGGACTATGTCGCTTTTGAGGTACACACTCGATGGCAAACAGGAGGAGACATTGCTGCGTGACGTCAAGATCAAAATTCCGGAATGGAACCGCTGTCATGGCTGTTACTACATGAAATGTTTGTCTCCAGACACTGTCGTGCTCTGCACGGAATTTACGATGTACGTTTTTAGAGTACAGGTCATGTCGCTCCATGAGTTAGCTCTATAGATTTGTCATGGCCAGAGACAAATAGTGGTAACGTTTCTCAGAACACAATGTATGTACCTTAGCTCGTCACAAACTGTTATGTATGAGGAGAATGGGCGTACATTTTTTGAGGCATGTATACGCATGATGTGATGGTAAATTGAAAGGTATAAGCATTCAAATCACGTGCATAGTACCGTGTCACCATTAAAGAGAACTCTGTATCGCATCATTTGAGGTTCAAGTTACATGCGCACTTTTTATGTTTTTGCCATTTTTGGTACGGAATGATGAACTTTTCTAAGTGATTGATCCTGAAAGTAGCCCAATCAAATTAGGTGACTGCCGAAAATGCATTAATATATTTCTGTACTTTAGATTATATACGCATGTATATCAGGAGAGTTGCGTTGAAACTCAATTCCGTGTTGGTAATTGATATCTCATTGCCAGAAAGAAAAATGCTTATTGGAAATTGACTGTTTTACTCTTTTACTACAAATAATAGACAGGAGTGCGTTAGTGAAAACTATAGAAATGGGTTCACACCCGCACACATTCTTGTTGGCGGTAAAATTCACAGAAAAAATAATTTAAAACATATTTGGTGCGATGGTTTCACTCGACTTATTTTTCCGTGATAATATCGGTAGAAAGAGTTCGGGACACTCTGATTCAACATATTAATATCAGGTTATAAGAACTGTAAACCTAATGTCGTTTTTATCATCAAATTTGTCAACAGAAAATTGTTAAACAACGACAAAAACAGAAGTTACAACTGAAACCAGAATAGGTTTTACATGTAATGTACTTAATGAAACCCACAACAAATATAAAAATAAACGAGTTCTAAGACTGTTTACTTTGAACTCTTTATTCTTGAAGCCAGGCATTTCTGTTGATAGAATATAACGTAACTACCATACAAATGCCTGACACATAAAACTGATTTAATAATGTTTTATATACAAAACGATGTTTGTGAATGGTTTTAATTTTACCGTGGTACAGTCACAGATTGATAATGCATTTTATTTATAACTGCAACTTGAAATGTGATGATTTTTATTTTGCGTAAGATTTGTATGTTTTTCAGAATATCACGCTCTATTGTCTCTGACATAAATAATATAGATATTCTGTATTGATTATAATGTAGGTCATAATAATAGAGGATCGCTCCGTTGGGTCTCTATATCATCCCATACTATTTTTACATTATCGATTAAAAACACTGTTCCCGTCGGGGACGACTTGATTTTAATATAACACACATTGGCCATTGACCCCCAGGCCGAAATATCTCGTAGTAAGTCTCCAAAGAAATAATTGAGTGGGCCTGCACCCCGTGGCTGAAGTGGGAAATCAGAACTGTGATATTCCGTGAAGTGATCAACACTTTTTGAAATGTACATGGGGAGTCACGAGGGCCACCCTTGGGAGAAGCGTAACACTGAGATCAGGGGCGAGGTATATTTTTTTCGGATGAAGATGGGAGGGGGAGAGCGAAATTGCAATATTTTGTAAAAAAAAAATGTGCAAAATTGATTGAAAATTACAAATGTTTAGTAATATTTTTATATTAAGTTGTGTGGTTTTGTAGTGCCTTGCATTGAATTTTTAAAATTCTTGCAATTTTGTTTTGTGAATTTTTCAGGTTTTCGATATTATTGGAGTGCAAAACTCTATGTTTGCCCCATATTTTTATTGGAACCAACTGCCCCACCCACCCATACCCCAGGATTGATGACCCTGAGTCTGAGAAATTTGGTCCAAGTTCATACCAAACTAGAAATTACTGAAAATGGAAGCAACTTATACGAATTTAGCAGATATCCAGAAAAGTTCCTGAAAAGCACATTGTGAACACGGTGTGTTCACACAGTGACCATACACAGTGACACTATGTGAAAACGCACCAAACCCACACAGTGGTCAAAATTCTGCCAGAAACATCACATTGTCGTCACAGTGTAAACTCTAAGACAACACGGTGATCAAAGTGTCACTGTAAAAATGAACTAAAATTGAATCAATACTCCCAATTGCTTGGAATGATACATTATTTTCATGTGTGTGGTCCATGTAATTAAACGTTTTGGGTTATTATTGTACATGATTTCATTATGTAAAGAAGGTGTATTTACTTTTAAAAAAACCCAGAAAAACGTATTCAAGAAAATTGCAATGTAGTGATATTTTGTATATAAAACAAATGGAGGGTAAAGCTCACAATAAACGGAACAATATTGCTGATTTGAGTTATTTTCTGAAGTTTACCAAATCTATATCTTAAGTTTTCTCGAACTTTACTGAACTTCCTGAAGCGCCGCAGTATACGGCTATAGGGTGGCTATTTGCCCGTATTAACCCAACTTCACCAACGTACAAGGTCGTGTATGTACATGATGTACATGTACATAATTATGTGACCACAACACCGGGTTTTCACCCTTTAGTAGGCGGGCCAATGTAAAATTTTGTGAAGTTCATGTTAATTATTGGCAACATGTATAAACGTATTCTACTTGGTCTGACTATTCAGAAAAACCATGTTGCCATTTTTTAGTTGACCTTTGGTGACCTTGACACAAGGTACAAGTTCAAAGTGGTCAAACATCGTCCAAAGTATATCGACCTTGGTATCAAAATGTGGCAAATTTCACAAGGAGCAAGTATAGTGACGTTTGTTTTGTTATTTGACCTTTCTTTTTTTGGTTATTTGCAAAAAAAAACCTAATTACAGACATAATTTGCATAAATTTACCTGTATTCAGACTAGTCCAATCAAGAGACCACGGAACCATCTTTTGTAATTTTTTTTGACGGATTCTAGTCAATTTGAGGTTGCCGATTCTAAATTTGATGAGTGCCAGACACAAAATATTGATCGTATTTGGAAATACACAAAAATTCAAAATGGCCCCAAAACTATTAAAAAGGGGACTACGGTCACATTAGCGTGCACATTTAAGTCATCATTTTCAACGTATACACGTTTTATTTATGAATTCTAGTCAATTTGAGTTTGCTTATTCCAAATCCGATGGATGTCAGACGCGAAACCTTCAACGTTTTTGTAAAACAGCAAAAATTCAAAATGGCTGCCGAAACCACTAAAAGTCTGCTAAAGTCCCATTACTGTCCAAATTTCCGTCATCTTTTTCAATGTACTGTATAGGGCCTTTGTTTTATTTTGATGGATTCTAGTTAATTTATCAGTGCTGATTCCAAATCAGGTGGGTGCCGAACAAAAAACTTCGGGTGTTTTTGTAGAAATGCCAAAATTTATAATGGCTGCCTACACCCCGATAAAACCCGATATATTGGCCCTTATTAAAGTGCATGTTTAAATCAAATTTTGGACATATTATTTTTTTTTTGATGGAATCTAATCAATTGAGGGTGCTGCCTCAAATCAGAAGGAAGTCGGAAGAAGAAAAAAATGAGCATTTTTGACACTGTATATGTTGAAAACGATGACTAAAATGCGTACGGTACTAAGAGCCTTTTCAAGGGTTTTAGCAGACATTTTGATATTTGTGTTTTTCCAAAAACGCTCAATATTTTGAGTCTGGCACTCATCATATTTGGATTCATCACCCTCAAATTGACTAGAATCCGTCAAAAAATTACAAAAGATGGTTCCGTGGGTCTCTAGATTGGACTAGTCTGAATACATACCAATTTATGCAAATTATGTCTGTAATTAGGTTTTTGCAAGTCACAAAAAAAAAAGAATGTCAAATAGCGTTAATGTCACTACACTTGCTCCTTGTGAAATTTGCCACATTTTGAAACCAAGGTCGATATACTTTTGACGATGTTTGACCACTTTGAACTTTGACCTGGTGTCAAGGTCACCAAAGGTCAACTAAAAAATGGCAACATGGTTTTTCTGAATAGTCAGACCCAGTAGAACACGTTTATACATGTTGCCAACAATTAACATGAACTTTATAAAATCACTATTTTTATGACATAGGCCCCTCCACTACTTCTCTCTTTGATGAAGTGCCGGTTCTTTTACGTGCTGAGGTGTTTCAGTCTCAACACGGGACCCCTCGCTTTACGTCCTATCCGAGGGACGGGGTAATGGGGATAAATTGTCTTACCCAAGGACACCACCGCCATGGCCCGGTATGGATTCGAACCACGCACCTCCAGGTCGAGAAACTGAAGCCTTATCCACTGAGCCACGACGCTCCCCTGGAACTTTGAACTACATGTTCCTCTGATTTTTCTGTTTTTCATTCGAATTAGTTTGTTATGAGACGGGAAGTCCCCTTTGAATAATATTCTGTTATAATGTATGTGGCCTTCGTATCTGACACTCGATTTAAATAGATATTATTTGTAAACACGACAATAAAAGTGTAACACCTTTTTCAAATTACCATAACTCTTTTTAACGAAATCAGTTTTAACGACATAATTTGGCAGGATTATTCCTACACGCATTGACTAACTTCTGCGCGAAAAAAAGTGATTGAGCCATCAAGCCATGCATGAGTGAGCATGCGTTAAAGGCATAAGTGTCACTTTTCAAAAGTCATTTGAGTCATCTCTTATGCAAAAATAATGATAAATACTGGTTTTTGCTTTATTTGGTGTGCTCATTCAACCATGCCGTAGTTACAACCTCTTATCTTCGAACAACATGTAAATATATTTTGCTGAAAAATATCGGATTTCATTTTCTTTAATAAACTTAGTTGATTTTACAAGTTCATAGTTGAGAGAGGATGGAAAGTTTGAATTGAGCTCACTAAAGCGTATACATGTAGAGTGATGTACCCTCCCTACTCAAAAGTATTGCAACATACACTATAACGCATGCATTTTGAGTTGAAAGGGTCTTTCTATAATGAAGTCGTAAGAAAGTTTATAATGGGAAAATAACAAATTCTTTGAAAAGAAATCAATGAACAATTGTTTTTCTTTCTTTCGCCATGGCGGAGAGATTATCAAATGCAGGCGCACCCATGGCAGAGGGGCTGGAACACAAAATTTGACATTTTGTTCGTCTCCCTATAGGGGTGGGGTGTTAGTTCACACTAGTATCGTAATTCGGTTTCATATTTCCAAAATGGTTTGGATGGCTTGGAAAGACTTCTAACAAAGAAAAAATGCCATTGTGTTCCCCTGGCACGGTCTCAGAAAGAAGACACCACGCCGCAAAGACGAAAGCGCCTCCTATCTTCATAAGATAGTGATAAGGAGGATGAAGCTACTAATATAAAGATGATGACCTTCTCTCCACATCTTTATATCAAATGTACTAAAAAGCTGCATTACAGCAAATTTTAGGATGTTTGCAATAATAAACCGCCTTTAGAATTGAGAAAGAAGAATAAATTACAATTGAGGAGGTCTTTTTCTGAAATATGGGGCGTATTCTCCTTATCACTATCTTATGAAGAAAGGAGGCGCTCTCGTCTTTGCGGCGTGGTGTCTTCTTTCTGATACCATGTCAAAGGAACACAATTACATTTTTTGTTTGTTGGAAGTCTTTCCAAGCCATCCAAACCATTTTAGGGGAAATATGGAACCGAATTACGATACTAGTGTGAATTATCTCCCCACCCCTATAGGGAGGCGAAAAAGGGTCAAATTTTATGTTCCAGCCCCTCTGCCTGCCTGGGCCTGCATTTGATAATCTCTCCGCCACGGAGAAGGAAAGAAAAACAATTGTTCTTTGATTTCTTTTCAAATGATTTGTTATTTTCCAATTATAAACTTCATTAGGACATCATTATAGAAAGACTCCTTCAACTTAAAATCCATGCGTTATACATGTAGTGTATGTTGCAATACTTTTGAGTAGGGAGGGTACATGTATGTATATATGCAAAAAGTGACAGGGACGGTAAAAGGGGTCAAACGATAGATGGTTAGCATAAATTGCGCTTAATCATTTAACAGAAACAAAATTGTCAAAATCCTGCATCACAAATCCCCCAAAATAACCCTTGTGACTTTTGAAAAGTGACATTTTTGTCTTTAATATGTGCTCACTCATGCATGACTTAACCGATCAATCACATTTTCACACAGAAGTTAGTCAATTAGAGCAGAAACACCCTCGCCAAATTATTTAGCTCAAAACGGTTTCTTTAAAAAGTCATGGTATTTTTTAAAAAGGAGAATGGTTACGTTTTTGGTTGTGTTTATATCAAATTTAAGAAGCGAGAAAAATGCACGTAACCAATCAAGAATTTTAACAACTTTTCCGGCCTGGGGACTCTTGACCGTGGGTCCCTTTTTTTTCCCTCAAAATA
>JZLH01S0209995.1:0-14863 GCA_001188425.1 Eucidaris tribuloides
CAAAAATATGTCGTTATTTCTTGTTCAGAGATTTACGTTATACATCTTAAGCTGATAATTTTTACACATCAATTTATTGGATAAGGCCTATAAAAAACTACAAAATTATAGCACAGATAATAAGAAAACAGAATAAAACTCTACAATCCAATTCCACAGGCTTGACACGCAGAACTGGAGATTGCACGGATTATGTTACAGCACGTTATAACACATGCTACTCAACTATTGCACTTAACTAGCTCTGAACCTTAATTCCGAATAATACCAATGAGTGAAATAAATATATATCAATACAATATCAAACCGTAAGAGTCAAGTGCAAGGAAGTAAAATTATGTCTTATGGCATAATTCAGTTTATTACAACTTTACATGAGACATAATTTAAAAGTTATATCACAGTATATGTCGGGTCAAAATGCTAAATTGAAATTTAAAAGGCACGAGCAGTGGCAGCACTTTCTAACTTTCCAAATATTGTATTAAACCTTTTAGTCGGTTGAATCTAACAGTTTGTAATGCATATTTGAGATTCTCTGTGTATTTCTATACTGGCTGTTTCTCCATTTCAACATCATTACAAACGTAATTTGCAAAGTGATGCGACAAACAAAAGCAAAAAAAAAAAAAACAACAACAACAACAACAACAAAAACGTAATCGGGTTCGACGGAAACTCATTCCAAAGTCGAAAACGTAGCGACAAGCAAAGAAAAAAGGGACACTTCTTCATGACACCATCCACCGAGTTAGCTCATGTCCTGCCAAATGTAACAACTCATGGACGCTTAACTCGATCTTCTGCCAGCAGTCACCCACATGGTGTTAGTATACCCAAGTCCAACACCCAGCTCCATTTTTCCTCCTACATCCATAGAACAGCCAGGCTGTGGAAAGCTCTCCCTCCAAACGTGATTCCTGATGTTCCAAACATGGATCGCTTCAAGTCAACATTTAATGCACATTTGTTATACACTCTTAAAAATTCCCGGTCAGTCTGACTCGGAGAAAGAATCCGGGGGGGGGGGCACACCCGGAAAAGGGTCAGGTTTAACCACATTCCGGGTCAAGTTTGGCCAAAATCCAAGTCAGTTTGACTCATATTTTGGTCAACATTGACCCGGAATTTGGTTAAAATTGACATTTTTTCCGGGTGTGCCCCCAACGGATTTCTTTTCCGAGTCAGTCTGACCGCGGGATATTTAAGAGTGTATTAGTTTAACATTATGATTTCAGTAAGATAATGATTACTTGTGCGTAGTAAATTGTATGTAATGGCCGCTTTTCATCTATCTGATGGCACCACCAGGCCTTGAATTTATGATAAAAAAAGGAAAAGGAAACAGAATGAAATGAAGAAAAAATCATCAACTGCAGGGGTGTATACAAGATTTGTTCCTGGGTGGGTCGTGATCATAATTTTTGAGACCTTTTCATAGTTAAGTAATAGGCTAAAATTGTGGAGCTTCAATTAAAAAAAATTGTCAAACTTTGATATCTGATCAACACAGTAGTGTTTAAATGGACAAGTAAACACTCTAAAATACAGAAGTTTGGAAAGTTATGCTTCCACTGGCAAGATATGCATGAATAAACGATCTCCTCTCCGGTGGAGGATAAAATAGCCTAGATATACACGCAGTAAGTCTATGGGAGGAAATGGGTAGGTGAATCCGATCAACTTGAGTGCTTGTAGATTTTTACATTTTTAAAGCAGTAAAATCATCATTTTGAAATACAATTTTTTCAGGGCTTCATTATTAGATCTTATCAAAGTTACTTAGACCATGGAGGATTATGTAGCTCACATTTTTTTTAAAACTGTGATCATTGTTCGCCTGTGGCTTTAAATCATTCAGGATTTTGTTCTGGGTGGGTCTTGATCATAATTCTTTGGACCTTTTCACAGTCAGGCACATGTATTATCCAGGATTTTTGTTGGTGGGTCGTGATTGTAATATTTTGGAACTTTTCAGACGGTGAAATTATGCTGGATTTTTTCTGGGTTGGTCGTGATCATAATATTTTTTAAGCATTTCACCAGTTCACAGTTAAATTATCCTGGATCTTTTTTAACGCAAACACACACAATCACAAACACACACTCACAACGCACACAAATCACACGTAAAACAAGTAAACATGCACATGAACACATTATCAAAGCGAATAAATCCACAAGACCAAGGTTTTGAAAACAAGTTACAAGAATAGATCTTGCATCCTCTTACATCTTTTAAGAGGAAGTAATTATTATTTATTTTGAATAGTTCCTATTTTTTAATTAATTATTTTTTTTGCTAAGCATAATAGCCAAACGACTTGATTTTAAAAACTGACACGTTTTGGTTACACAAGTCAAATATTACAACACTGTCTAAAACAACATCAAAATATCAGACCTGTTTTTAATGATCTCCACTTTATTTTTTGTCAATTATCTTGACATCATTTCAGAATGATCTTTCTAGGGATATGCAATAAAGCTAATAAGATTTAGTGTTATATCAGTCATGTGAATTTTGTCGTATGCTGTTTTCTACATATACGACGCTGAAATTGTGTAGGCAGTAAATCGGGTCAACTAATATAATTATGAAATGAAATTGCTTTAATTCTCTTTGCGGTATCATTACCCGTCATTTTCCCGCCGTCTTTTCAAGCAATACTATAACCTTCTTTCTGTTACAGTCTGTTGTGTATAATTAGACACCTACACTGTAAACATAATAAACACTTTTACGAACACCATTTTGTAACACTTTACAAACGCTTGAACACATTTAAGTATTATAAACGCGTCAACTGATACATTTTGTGAAGACCTATACACTTATGTGTTTAGGTGTACATAAAATAATAATGATGATAATGATAAGAAGAAGAAGAAGAAGAAGAAGAAGAAGAAGAAGAAGAAGAAGATTTTTTTATTTACCCAGGTTAGCGACTCCAGTCAATAGACTGTTCTCCCAGCGGGTCCTGCATTATCTTTCTTTGTTCTAAAATGCCGAGCGCCTGACTAGAAAGCAGAAGGTACCATTTTTTAAAAGTCATTGGTATGACCCGGCAGTGGCTCGAACCCGCCACCTTTCGATTGTGAAGCGGACGCTCTAACCACTAAGCCATCACACCGGGGTGATGGCTTAGTGGTTTGAGCCATCACCGGTGTAAAGTGTTCCGTATTTTTACAATGTAACAATATGAAGTCACTGTCAAACGTAACTTTTAAAATCAGTTTAAACCCGCAAGGCAGTTCATTGTACAGTAGTACTAATTAAACTTTGTATCATCTCTCTCTATAATTTTATAACCAGTCGTTTGGATGTAAATCTATATGTGGAATTCATTACACATTGGACTCCCAAAAATCTAATCTCCCCCTTTCAACGTGTTCAAAATTATGGCCGCACACCTTATCTCAATTTGTAACGATCTGCGTATAGAGGCGTCGATCAGGGGTGGGGGTGGGGGTTAGTTGGTGGGGTGGGTAGAGGTAGTCGGCCCAATGAAAATATTGGCGGGGGGGGGGGGCAAAAACATATTGATTTCCTCCCCTGATAAGTTTGACAACTTGAAAAATTTATAAAACACAGGCACTACAAACCATTAAACTTAGACTGATTTAAGATAAACATACTACTAAACTTCATTTTGCAAAATTCTACATTGCAATTTTGCGCGCGGAGCGCTCAGATTTTTTTGAAATATTTCTTACTTTTGCTCCCCCATCCAAACATGGATCGACGCCCCTAGGGTTGACAGCATTTCAAACATCTTGAACTGACTTCATTGGTTACAAGACTTTGTCAAAGAGAATTTCATACAAAAGCACTTAAGAAACTCTTTACTCTTACTCTTCCCAGTCCATGCCTTTGTCGGATTCTCAAATTTTACAACCCTGACATGTTAAAAATTTATGTTCAGTCTCCAACTTCAATAAGTCGTACTAAAAACAACAACTAAAAATGGGGAAGAGTGGATAGAACATACGTGATCCTTGCTCCTAACATGCAGAACAGTATACCCTTGATCATGCAAAATCACCTTTATTAAAGAGTTCATGTGTATTATGTTTACTATATTGTTTAATGACTATGTATTACACAGCGTCTTGAGCACTCCTGGAGTAAAAAAATAAATAAATACAAATATATAAATAGACACTATTATTAGTAGTTGTAGGAGTACAATGGGTGAAAAAATAATAACAAAATAGGCAAAATAAAATATGACTAAGGTGAAGGACGTTACAATTCATCTACAATGATTCCCCCTTTTTTGCTTTTTAGATAAAGAAATATGTTAAGTATTCATTGAAATGTGACCAATTAAGGGATATAAACTCTACATCCTTTTATTAAAGTTGTCAAATTATAATGATCATCGGGCAAAAATAATCAACAAGAAAATAAAATCGGGTTGGATCCTTTTGATAAATGAACATGCACATTGACTGACTTACTAAAATTATTGTTCATATATTATATGGGATTCAGAGAATGAATTAGATCTCGGGGAGTAAAATACACTTGTTTGTTGTTTGTTTCAAGAGGGTTTATTTTCTGCATTTCATATATTTTTTCGTTACAATAACATTAATAACAAGTTCAATTTTTGTACAATAACATAAATTTCGAATCAATAACATAAGATAACAAGTCAATTTACACAAATACAATTCAGAAAACATTTAAAATGTTACAAAGTAAATTAATTTGTTGTTGCAGTATTACAGCGATACAAAAAATAAACATATGAAGTACAGGTATCATTATGACTAAAATGTACTAACTTGAATTATGTAGGCCTCCATGTACATGCAGAAGGCTGCCGTTTTAAGCATATAGCTTCAGAAGGCGGACAGCCTAAGTGAGTGATAATTTCTTTTGTAACTATTGATCATTAAGAATGGGATGGGCCACATTGAAGTATAAATCCAGTTCTTTAATTAGTCAGTACGCAGAAATGTGAAAGGGATAAGCTAGAAATATTGTGGTGCTTGTGCGTGCCCGTGTGTGCTTGTGCAGGTGAAGATGCACAAATGTGGTGGCCGACGGGTACTTCGTATGGTCAAAACAACTCTCCCATCATACTTCAAAAAATGCTATAAATATTAAAAATAAAAATCAGGACGGATCAAGAATTTTAGTCACGGGAGTGGATTGCCACATGCACAGTGGAAGATCGCGGTATGGAACAGGGTTGCCATTTTTTCTGATTCTAAAACGGCCAAATTACTTGCCAAATCCGGCGAAAAAACGCTAACTGTGCATTTGATGTACGGTATTTTATGGGTAGTATACCCTAGATATGGTTATAAATTACGTTAATATAATTGGAAACCGCTGCAGCGGCTGAAAATGTGGGTGTCGCGGTTTACGTGCATCCAGATTTTGCACATGAAGTATTAAAGCACAAGTTTAGTTTTGGCGATTTTTTTTTCATTTGAAAGCTTTATGCCCAAAGGTCATAACACACCAATAACAGATTTTGAATGTCTTTATTTTGTGTGTGTGAATAATCAATGAAAAATCTCGGGGGGGGGGACCCCGGAGATTTTCGACTTTATTTTACATTATAGCATCCAAAGGGTTACTAAGGTGTTAAGGTTATCTGAATTATACCTCATCAGAAAGATGAGACTCTGAAACTAAAAACTAAAGACATTCAGAATCTGTTATTGTGTGATATGACCTTTGGGCATAAAGCTTTCAAATAAAAGAAAAATCGCCAAACTAAACTTGCGCTTTAATAGCGCGTCACTCTGACCCTGTGCCACGACTTGAAGAATCTATTGCCGCGGATTAGCCTGATTTGAGTTGACAACACTGAACAATCGGGGACGTGCAGAAGCCACTTCAAGACATGAAACACTTGTAATACATATTTTACTGAAAATTGGGTTTCAAAATGATTTTTTTTTCAGGTAAGCCATTATAAAACACCAAAACCCGTTTGGCAGGCACCCGCCAAATTTGGTGTGTTTGGTAAGCCCTGCCCAACTGGCAACCCTGGGGGTTGTTTCATAAAACTGTTCGTAAAATTACGCATGACTTTACCAACGACTCGAATATGAAGTAGAATGCCAAAAGATATCCATGTCATTTTGAGAAAGTGTGATTAATGTCAATTAGATTTTGCCCCCAAATAAAATTTGCATTGAAATGCTTGTTAAATGGTTGTTAAAAGTGAGAATGTTAATTTATGTTTGCATATTTGGACATTAGCAAATGTGACTTCAATAGTTTGAAAATCACATTTGGCTTGCCATATTTCAAGTCGTTCGTAAAGTCATGCGTAACTTACGAGCAGCTTTATGAAACAGGCCCCAGATGCGGAAGGAACCATGCACCTGCAGTGCCGTCACCTGTATTTTTTTTAAAAGGGAGGTGCGTTTTGGAAAAAAAGACAAAACTTACGAACTCCATTAGCAGTGTAACGTTAGATCTAGGCCTAACAAACTTTTATGTTAAGGGGCCTAACTTACAACAAAAGAAACATTGAAACTCAAAGATAGCTTACCTGATGAAAAGGTCTATATCAATCCAATGGAAGTGGTTAAATTCCAAAATATTTTTCCAAAATTCGGTAAATTGATGCTTGAAATCGACCGATTTTAATCTGTTTTACGCCTGCAGGCGCGGTTCTAGAGTGAAAATTTAAGAGGGGCTACAGGGGGGCTTGACGGAAACATGCGAGGGAGCGAATAAGCGACCGAGCGGGAGTAGAGTGTGTGAAGGGGGATCTCCTTCTCCCACGGTAGGAACTAAAAATACACATAGAAAAGACGTGATTCTGGTAAACTAATATTTCAAAGGTATATTTTATGAAAATTATTTGGGATTATTTTCAAAAGATTACAGGAAGTATGTGAAAACTGTAATTGGGCAGTGATACTTGCGAGGGAGCGAAAACCTGCGAACGGGGGAGGGTGTGGGAAGGGGGATACCCCCGTCCCACTTAGGAACTATTTGAAAATACGCATAGAAAAGACGTGATTCTAGGCATGGTCAATACCTATATTTTGAAGGTGTATTTTATAAAGATGGATTGTAGTCAGGATTTAAAAGATATAGGCATTACAGGAAGCAAGTGGAAAACTGTATGTGAGTAGTCATACTTGCGAGGAGTTTGTGTGGGAGAGGGGCCAATCCCACGTTATAAAATATTTCAAAATACGAGCAGAAAAGAGGTGTTTTCTAGGCATGATTGAGGATCTCCCAAAAAAAATGTTCAGGAAGTATGTGTGGGAATGGGAACCCACGGCAAGAAATATTTTTAAATACACGTAGCAAAGACATGTTTCTAAGCACAGTAAATATATATTTTAAAGGTATATTTATGGAATTATTATTATAGGGATGGTTGTCGGGATTTCAAGAAGATGTACAGTAAGTAGACCTATGTGCTAAAAATGTAAATGGTTAGTCGAGGGAGCGAAGCGACCGAGTAGGGGTAGGATTGTTTTTGGAAAATATGTATTAGAAAGACGTGTTTCAGGGCATGTTAAATATATTTAAAAATGTTAATTACTTTTTTCAATCAATATTTCATCTTTGCTAGATCGCCTCAGTTTATATATTAATATTTTCATTGTAAAACATTTTCGTCCGAAAAATTTTTGGGGGGACTTGAGCAATTTCTTTTTTTTTTTTTTTTTGGGGGGGGGGGGTCTCAAGCCCCCAAAGTCCCCCCTAGAACCGCGCCTGGTTTTACGTGTAAACAAAACAGCCCAAAAATGCCTCGCGCGTTACGTTAAGATGGAGAAATGTATAGGCGCGCGTGGCCGGCTTGAGCGCGTCTAATTAACTGTCCGATCTGAAGGTCATATTGAAAGTACAAGGCGCTTTTATTTATTTATTGTTTTAAGCTTCGGTAAATGTGAACGTACGCTATTGTATAAGTGGATGTACTGGTAGACTGCTAGTATGTAATCTAAGGTAGATATGAATAATATAGCAACACTGATACTAAGAACATGTCGCCCTTTTGAACCCCCCCCCCCCTCCCCCGACGACGGCCAATTTTTTTTCCTTTTTTTTTCTTCTTCTTTGTTTTTTGGTCTGAAGGGGTGCGTTTGCACCCTCCGCACCCCCTCCCCCTCCCCTGGCGACGCCCATGACCTACAAGCTCCATGGAGATACTGCACATGCCTAATTACATAAAGAAATCTAGAAATGTGCATTCGACCCAACCGACTCAAAGAATAAGAAATGTTAATTTGAATGGACGGCTACCAAGAAGGGGTGGATTTAATTAAGTATTAAATGAAATTTTCTGATAAGGGTTGAGTGGATCTTCATTTCCGGTCTTCATTGCTGCTATAATGAAAGAAAATATGGAGTTGGTTGAGCGGGCTCATGAATACGGAGCGCCGAAAATTTTTGACATTTTTTTTTTCAATTTTGCCCCCCCCCCCATCCGAAACATGGATCGACGCACCTTATATATTTTTTATTTATTTATCTATTTATTTGAAGAAATATATCGGTGAACAAGAATGCGAGCGAGTGCTTTGCTCGTTTATATAACTTAACCTGCTAAGGTAGTCATTCTTTTGTTGCAAGCAGTAACTTCTGCCATTGCTGGCATTATATTTGCCTTGACAATAACATGAAAGTGGATTTTTATGCGTGAGCGAGCGAAACGAACGAGCGCCTGATCATCATGTAGGTTTCATGTGTCAGGAACGCTCAGGGGATATAAATATTATTATCTCATAGATATAGATCGCCAAAATATGAATTCCAGGTTACAAAAACGGTCAAGGTGCAAATATAGCCTATCAATATTATTAGACCCTTTCTATTTGATACTTGTCTGGCTTGAAGTTCCTTTCCTTTTGAAATCTATACAGAGGTCATATGTTTGACAAACATTTTATTTCCTGAAAGCCTTTTTCAATATCGGTTTGATTACAGTCTCACTGGTTTCCTTTTGACATCTTAGTATTTAATAAATTTCATTTCTTTTACTTATGGCATGATATTATGACTGACAACTTGTCGGTAAAAAAAGTTTACAAAGTAAAAGTTAATTTGCAAACGAGCGTAGTGAGCGAGTTTGAAAATTTTCGCATTTTTACATCAAAAATTTTCAATTTCTTGCATTATTTTTATTATGAGTGGGACATTTTATTAGCACAAGATGAGGTAATTCTCTTTTCTATTACTGATGACATGACGTTGTGATAATACGATTGACAAATTACCGGCAAAGCACCGTCAACAAAATCTTGGTTGTTATGCGAGCGAGCAGAACGAGCGAGTTTGAAAAAAATTGGAGGTTTTACACTTCAAAAAGTACAATTTCTTGGCTTATTTTTGTCGGTACTTGAGACATTTTGTCGGCACAAGATGGTGTGGTTCTCTTTTCTTTTATTGACGACATGACGTTATGATAACATGATGGACAAATTATCGGCAAAGCACCGTCGACAAAATCTTGGTCGTTATGCGAGCGAGCAGAGAGAGTGAGTTTGAAAAATTGTGCGTTTTTACACTTTAACAAGTGTTAATCTTGGCTTATTTTCGTCGGTACTTGAGACATTTTGTCGGTACAAGATGTTATGGGTGCCGGTCTAAATGTACCAACAAACTTTCAAATGTACCGACAAAACTCGGAAAATGCATTAGTGGGGGGCCCCTGCCCCCCCCCCCCGCCCTTTGGCTACGCTAATGAAGGAATCTAACTGGTCTTCCTTGATTTTCGTCTACGTATCGGAACCAGCAGTGGGTGAGATTCCAGTGTAAGATTGTAGAGCATGGCGTTTAATTTTTCATTGATAAGTTTATCAATTGGAGACACCGAAGAGCCCATCACACAGCCGTGACATTGTAGACTAGGACCGGCCAATGTACATGAAATAAGTGGTATTTTACGGATCAATAGTAAATAAACTTGGTCCGGGCTAAGTTTGGTCCTTTCACTTAGAGGCAGGGAATCTCATTTTCAGCCATCCAAAATACAACAACAATACTCATGCCATTAGGCTATATAATTATGAAGGACGTGTATGTGAAATCTGAAGATCAATATTACCCATAATTTGAATAATGCACAAAAATATACCAAAAAGTAATGTCAGTTAGACCACTGTAGCTCCATGGTTAGACTCCTGTGGAGCCCACTTAGATGGTATTTTCTTCTAAACTCCTCAAAAAAGTTTGGAACTTTGATTGTGATCCATTGTTTCTCTTCTTTCGTGGTAGATATCAATTCATGTTTTGCACCATCAGAAAGATTATTACATTTTCTTCAAAATAATACCCACTTGTTATGATTACTCCATCGGGGGAAAGGCAGTATATAAAAATGTGGGATAACGGGTAAATTGAAAAGTGGCAAAATGACCGCTGGTCATAAAGAGTCAATAAGGCACATGTCCTTTTGTATGGAGTTATGTCTTTTGTTCTCAGCTGGTCAGCCATGAATATCAATTTCAAAAGGAGCCCCTGCCACTACAAATGTTCATGATTTTGAGATTAAAGACTTTGCAAAATGACTCAAGTTCGGTAAGTCACCTAATTTGTTATTTCCCTGTTAAAGGATGAGTTTTGCACTGTCTTTTGGTCATTGTGCATTGTAACACGAACATAATCATGGATTCAAACAAACGTGTGCACACACGGTACAAAAAACTCGTCAAGCTGACAAAAAAAAATTCGTCCAGCTGGTATCTCTATCGATGAATATTTATTCGTCATAGTCTGGTCCTAGACGAATTTTCGTTCGTCTGACTGACGAAGAAAATCGTCTTGCTGTGGTGTCTCTATCGACGATTTTTTTTCGTCAAGCACCTTGTGCCAGGCTGACGAAGAAACTTCTCGTCCTGCTGTGGTGTCTCTATCGACGATTTTTGTTTCGTCAAGCACCTTGTGCCAGGCTGACGAAGAAACTCTCGTCCTGCTGTGGTGTCTCTATCGACGATTTTTTTTTTCCGTCAAACATCTTGTGCCAGGCTGACGAAGAAACTCTCGTCCTGCTGTGGTGTCTCTATCGACGATTTTTTTTTCGTCAAGCATCTTGTGTCAGGCTGACGAAGAAACTCTCTTCCTGCTGTGGTGTCTCTATCGACGATTTTTTTTCTCGTCAAGCATCTTGTACCAGGCTGACGAAGAAACTCTCGTCCTGCTGTGGTGTCTGAATTGGCGATATTTTTCGTCAAGCATCTCCTTGACAGATCTACGCACTGAGTTTGCGCTGTCTGGCGATAAGTTCAGTTCTGTTAGTGAGCGATTGTTCACACACACACACACACACACACACACACACACACACACACACACACACACACACACACACACACACACACACACACACACTACACACACACACACACACACACACACACACACACACACACACACACACACACACACACACAACACACACACACCATCACACACACACCACGACGATAAGTTCATTTCTGTTAGTGACCGATTTCACACACCACACACACACACACACACACACACACACACACACACACACCATCACACACACACACACACACACGCACACACACACACACACACACACACAATTACACGATAAAAGCATGGAATTTAAAGATTAAATCATTGTAATCTTTATTGTACCATATCTCTTTCTTCCAATCTTTTAATGATATGTATGGCACTTGACACAAATGAAATATTCCTTCACTTATATGAGAGTTAATCAATATGTCTTATCTTGACAGTGTGAGCAATGATCATAAACCATTTAGATCAAAGACTTGTGCAGTCTGAGGGTTAGATATAATTAATCAAACACCTTATCATAATCATACAGTAACTTGCTTTACCTGTATTTGCAAGGCGATTAAAGTATTTAATATTCACTTTTAATATTAATCATGATTTTACTTTTCACTTCTTTTCAACTTAACATAAACATCGAGCGCTCAAGAAGAAAAGTGCAAATGGATTAATACTCCATATGTTAACACAATTCAACAGATATCTTAATCAACTTTTACCCGGGTAAAACTAAAGGCATTAATACATCGTCAACAAAACAGAATGTCCGCGAATGGCTAGCTTTGGGATGTACATAATGGGCTGCCCATACTTATCGCAATGTTCCGGCTATCACTGTTCGTAGTAGCTCACAACGCATTTGCTGTGCTAAACCGAGAAGATCACGATGATGCCCAAGATGATCAAGCGTAGCAGATGTCGCTTCGATGTTCGCAGAAAACAGAACCAAGAGAAACAAGATGTCGACGATCATGGCTTGTCGTACCAGTATTCCCCTGGCCGTTACGTTTTACCAGGCAGAGCATGGGGAAGAGTAGGAGGAGCCCAGCTCATCCATGTCGACAACTGTTGAAAATATTATGTCACCTAACATTGTCATGGCAACTGCTGAAAAACCCTAACTGTTTTCATATTCCACGAATATATATTTATTTAAATAAACACAGAATAATTATTCTGATTTCTTTCTGCAAATACTCTATATTATGAATTAAACTGCACGACTATTCCGGTAATCCTTCCTGGATATATCGTTGCCAAATATCAATGTATTGTGATACTACAAACTTATGACTAAATCAATATCCTGAAATAACATGCAATTGTTACATACTACACAAAATCAGTGCTGTAATTAGCGCCAGCTCGCGGATTATGTGTAGGCCTATACTAGATTTCATGTTTCAAATCGGAACCCATTTAAAAAAAGTTGGGTTCGAGTTAGATTGCCGCTAAATACAGCATCTTCAAGCAAACACCTAATCTGATGGTGAAAATATCTGCTTGCGCCCAATGCCCCTATTAAGTGCCCCTTTTTTGGCTTTGCCCCCCCCCCAAACGAAAATACGTTCCGCCGCCCCTGCTTGGCAGCCGTCCATTCAAATTAACATTTCTTATTCTTTAGGTTAAAGGCACTGTATAACAATGTTTCTAGTTTTAAAAATCTGAGCTACATGATTCCCCATGCTACTAGTGTCTTTGATACAGTCTAAAAATGAAGCCCTGAAAAAATTGCAGTGTGAAACAATCATTAAGTGCTTTAAAAAAGTGAAAATCATTGAGAGACCATTCCAGCTTTTCTCCATAGACTGCTGTGTAGCAGAATTTCCTATCTCCCGATATAAAATTAATGTGCCAATTTGTATCTGCACATAAAACATTATTGTACTAGTGACAGCATAACTGTCCAAACTTTTGTGTTCTAGGGTGTTTATTTGTCCATTCAAACACTGTCAGATATGTCAGAGAGCAAATTTCGACAATTTTTAAAAAGGGTCTTCCACAGTGTTATATAGTGTCTTTAAGTCGAATGCACATTTCTGGATTTCCAACGTAATTATTAGGCGTGTGATCTCCCCAATAAGCCCGCAATACACAAATCACCACAGAGGGCGCCAGTGACTTTTGTTTTCACAATCTCATGATTGACGCAATCCTGCATGGACAATCTCAAGCCCGGAACGTTCTGCCTTAATGCAGAACTTTGATGTGGGGGAGGGGGAACCAGCGGCGTAACAGGGGCCTGTTATCAAGGGGCAGAGCCAAAAATTTCCCGGTAACTAAGCCCAAAATGGGCGTCCTTTCCTTTCATTTTTACCGATGGTTTGGTGAATTTTCCCGCTGAAATGTTTTAAATTCCGTCAGGGGTCAATAAGGTCAAAGGTAATGAACTTGTCTTAAATGGCATTTTTTCTATACTCCAGTTTAGAGAGTGCGTTACTGTTGATATAATTGGTGGTTAGGTTTAAAAACAAAAAGAACATATTTTGGTAGATTCAAGGGGTACATCAGTGGTCAAAGGTCAGGTCAATGACCTTTGTCGAAATCTCTTTTCGGCTTGTTAATTAGTTAGGAGGTGTAATGTTGAATGTAATTTGGTGGTTAGGTTCAAACAAAAGACAAATATTTTGGTAGTAGTCAAGGGTCAAAGGTCAAGGTCAAGGTCAAAGGTCAAATGAATTTGTCCCAAATCCATTTTTCTGGCTATAAGTTCAGTAAGGAGTGTTCACTGTTGTTTGTAATTTGTGGTTAGGATCAAAACAAAAGACAAATATTTTGGTAGTCACAGGGGTCAAAAGGTCAAGGGTCAAAGGTCAATGACTTTGTCCCAAAATCTCATTTTCAGCTTGTAACTTCAGTCAGGAGTGTCAATGTTGATGTAATTTGGTGGTTAGATTCAAAACAAAAGAAAAATATTTGGTGAGCAAGTCACAGGAGTCAATGGTCAGGGTCAGGATCAAGGTCAATGAACTTTGTGCCAAACCTATAACTCTAGTTAGGAATGCTAACTCTTGATATAAATTAGTAGTTAGCTCGTACATAGTGGTGCACTGCGGCGGAGGCATACCATCGACTGGCGTAGTCGAACTTCTCTAGTTTTGCATTATTTTTGTCGGTTATTGGGACATTTTTGTTGTACAAATAATGATTCTCTTTTCTATTACTGACGACATGAAGTTATGATAATACGATTGACAAATTTAATACCGGCAAAGCACCGTCAACAAAATCTTGTCGTTATGCAAGCGAGCAGAGCGAGCGAGTTTGAAAAATCGTGCGTTTTTTACACTTCAAAGGTGCAATTTTTTGCTTTTTTTGTAGGTACAAGATAAGTGGTTTCTTTTCATAATTACTATAAGATGATTGACAATTACGGCAAAACATGGTCCACCCAATCTCGGTTGTTATGCGAATGAGTTTGAAAATTTTTGCATTTTTCACTGCAAAGTCCATTTCTTGGCATATTTTCGTCGGTATTTGAGACATTTTGTCGTACAAGATGTCATAGGTACCGGCCAAAATGTACCGACAAAATTTCAATGTACCGACAAAATTCGAAAATGGATTATGGGGGGGGGCAATTGCCCCTCTGCC
>JZLH01S0209995.1:21675-40196 GCA_001188425.1 Eucidaris tribuloides
TACAATCACATGAATGTGATACACTCTGCAATTACAGGGATTTAAAATAAATCCTGAATGACTATGATTTGCGGACAATCGATTTGTAGATTTAGATTTAAGTCTTATATGATTTAAATTTCAACGCATTGTGACTTAAATATAAATGTTATGAGTTTAAATCTAAATCAAAACATGAGTCGTCCCTAACTAAAGTCAATCAGGAATTTATTTTTAAGTGATTTTTAATTTGGAGTGTACCATAATTGGAAGAAACCAAAGAATTTGCTGTTTTATTTTAAATGTCATCATGAAGTACTTTATTTCATGATAACTTGGATTAATGTGAATATATCCATGGGATTATCAATCAGCCGTAAAAACCTGGTAAGGCACATATGGGCCCATTTTCAAAACAAAAGTGGACATCGAGAGGGTGAAAATTAAAACTTTGCAAGAAATCATATAGCTTCAATATTTTGTTGAAACTTAGATTAATCTTAGATGATATTTCCGATGAAAATTACATAAAATATTTATTATATGTCGTAAAACACAGTGAATTTTAGCTACAAGGGTTAATAATGGTTAATGTGGGTTATTTTTGCATTTTGTCGTGTCACTCATGGCATATATGGGCGGGGACCATTTGCCAGAGTAGATGAATGGTTGATTGTGACATACAATATGTTAGATAGGTAAATCTAATTATGCCCACATGTTTTAGGACTTCATGGTACTTTTGGCGAGAACTACTTTGGCTACAAATCCTACCATAACGATAACGGTCAGTACCCATAGTCCAAATTATGCTCGTGTCACTCACGCACCGTTTTTTTAATCATAATTATTTGTCAATTGTAGAATTTCCAAATCAAACTGGTAATGACACATAGCCAGTCCTACATTATACCTAATAGGGTAGTTCATCATCCCATTCATGAACCTCCACTGGGAAGCCATATGAGCCTTAAGATTTTCAAATTGTCGAAAAATGGATTGTTGGAAAATGACCATGCGAGTTTTTGGTGCTGACAGCTGAAACTCTCTTAATATTTTCTTTGCCCAATAAGGGAGCCAGAGATATTAAAGGATAAATGAGATGGTTGGGGGTATAGTCCTCAACTTGGGGTAATAACTATTCTTAGAATCAGTGTAAACTATGCAAGGCGATTCTACTGTGAATACTTTTCTTAGTCAAAGGTGACTCACTTTTAAAATAACCTTCATTAGTGATGTTTGTAACAGACAAATCTGCCTAGTGCTAGCTGTCATGGAATTTAATTCTTCCAGCCTCGATTTAGAATTTAAAACTGCTAGATCGTCATGCTTGATTCTCCTTAAGGTAAACAAACTCAAGAACAAAATCTTCCAAGCCAGGAATCCATATCCAGCTGGTGTACTTTTGGTATGAATCTTTTCAACCATTTTGGTTCTACAAAGCTGTTTTTGTTATCTCCCAATCATGTCACTGAGCTTCAAGTTTCAGTTTGTTCGTCCATCCCGTCCTTACACCTGAACTCATTCAGGATTATCGGGACTCCTGTGGGGGTGATTTGTGGAACTTACTTGTCCCATGCATACATCATGAGTTGTTGATGAACTGATTAGTTTTGGGAAAAAATTTACTGCGGGTTAAGGCGGGTCAAAGGGCAATTAACTTTGCTAATTAATTGCCATATCTTCAGACGTTCTTCAGACGTTCAACCAGGGGTGCCCAATGGTATACTGCCCCCCCCCCCCCATGACAAAAGGGCATAACTGACATTTTTGGTTTTGGAGATATTGAGCAAATGTATTTTGTTCAACATGTAAAAGCCGTATTCAGTGTCCTTGTTAACAAGCGATTATGAAACAAAGGGACACTTTCTAAATTAAAGACACTATATAACATTGTGGAAGACCCATTTAAAACTTGTCAACTTTGCTATCTGACATAATTATCTGACAGTGTTTGAATAGACAAATAAATACCTAGAACACAAAGATTCAGACAGTTATGCTGTCATTGGGCTAACATATGTACATATAAAAATCGGCACCTGAATTATTTCGGCCGATTGGAAAAATCTACAACACAGCAGTCTGTGCGGGAAAAAGTTGGAATAATCTCTCAAGATTTTTACTCTTTTTAAAACACTTAATGATCATTTTGAACTGTTATTTTTTTCAGGATGCATTTTTATACTTGATTAGAGACACTACTAGCATGGCGGAATCATGTAGCTCACATTTTTTTACAAAGGAAACATTGTTATACAGTGCCTTTAATATTTTTTTGTTTGTTCTACATGTTTAATATCGTCAGTCTTATGCTGAAAGGGTTTTAAACCCTATTTTACTCCCTGCCAAAAGGGTGTTAACACCACAAGTTTTGAGTACTCATTAAGCCTTCGGGCCTAAAGGTAAAATAGGGTTAAGGCCCTTTGGCATACGACCGACGATATGTACTGAGTCCCCTACACTATATAACTTAGTTTGAAAAAAAAAATGTCAATTATGCCTTTTGTCATTGGGGGGGGGAGTATAGTGGTATGGTGCAAAGGTCATTAAGGGTAGTGGAATATTTTGCCAACATACATTTAAAAAGTGAGAAACGTCAAAGGTCACTGAACTTTGACTTATTCAGCATTATTTCAGTGATGACTAACAGCAAGGAGATGTCCAATGGTGATGTTGCCGCGTGGGAAGCTAGCAAATAATAGAACAGTTCTGTCAAGCGATCAAGGCTAAAGGTCAAGGGTTAAAGGTTAATAACTGTGCAATAATTTGCCATATTTTAGTCATGTTTAGTCATGTTTAGTCATGGTACTTATGTCCAGTGGAGGTATGGTTTGCTGAGATTAGTAATAAGCATGAGCAGAGATTTCATGTCAGAGTGGGGGGGGGGGCAGGAGGACAAAAACACTGAAGGCAAAATAATAACCCCTCATGTGGGGGAAGATTGTAAAAAAGTGGAAAATCTGACTTTCAAAGCCCGCCCCCTACAGTGTTTATTAATAACGTTTAATAACCAATTTTAATGATACCTATCCATTGAATAGTTTCGCAGATAACAAAATCCATGATAAATAGAAAAAAATAATATGAGTTTTAAAAATCATGGGGAGTGATTTCCCCAGATTCTATCACCCCATGTTCGATTTGATTTGGGGACAACCAAGGAAAGGTGACTGGATGAACGCAGGCCAGAACGTAATGGTTTATGGATTTTCAGCAGAGAGTTGATGTACTGTGGGGAAGAGAAGTTTAATGCTCGGAAAGTGATTAGAAGGATCTTATATTGTATCCGCTTTTCAACTGGCAACCAGTGAAGACTTTTCAAGATTGGTGTAATGTGATAATGCTTCCTTGCATTCATGACCAAGCGGGCAGCAGCATTTTTGGACCCGTTGGATCTTCTGCAGTTGACATTTCGGGAGACCATAAAGCAATGAGTTGCAACAGTCCATTCGTTATGTCACAAATGCATGAATGCATTTTATATACTTTTATATACTCTCATGTACTCTCTTTCTCCATAAATCCATGTGCTGGTATTTGGTTGAACTCCAAAGACTATAAATTACCTCATCACTACACAAGGACACCTGTCAAAACTTTGCCCATGCCATGCAATTCTGGTTATGAACTCGTTTAAAATTTGTGTTTTAAATTAAAAACTTGAATTAACGGATGAAATGCGACTTTCTATAAATGCACTTGGCATTTTGCCTTCGACCTTTATTGACTTGCAGAAATATCTCCATACTTATAATCATGGGTAGCGATCCGGGGGGGGGGGGGTAGGGATGGGTCCCCCCTCAATTTTTTTCTGAGGGGATCGTCCTCCCTCAATTTTTAAAACTTATTATTTTTTTCTATTTTGTTAGAATTTTTGATGGATTTTTATCTGCAAACCTATTCAACCGATAGGTGCATGTTATTAGAACCTATTAATGTATGGGGAGGGAGTTCAAAAGGATTTTCCACTTTTTTTCAATATATATATGTGTTCTCGAGGTGTGTTTCCCCCGCATGAGGGTGTTGTTATTTCGCCATTGGTGTTATTATTAGGGTGTTAGGGCGTTATTATTTCGCCTTCTATGTTATAAATTTCAATACATGTTATATTAAATCTTTATAGTATGTGCTTGCAAACAAAACGCACACACACACATACATGCACAAGCACATACACCCACACACACCATCACACACACACCATCACACATACAAACACAATCACACACACACACACACCATCACACAGAATCACACATACTCCACACACACACTTACACACACACTCACACACACACACCTACACGCGCACACACACACACACACACACACACACACCTACATGCGCACACACACACACACACACACACACACACACACACACTACACACACACACACACACACACACACACACACACACACACACACACACACCACACACCACACTACACACAAATCACACATGAAAATAAGTGGCAAAATGTATTTTTTCCTGCCTGTATATTTTATTTACGATTTCAGACATAGACAAATGACTAGTATTTTATTACTTCACTATTATTCTTTTTTACAGATAAATAACTTCTTAGGACTGATATATGTAATCATTGCATCATTACATTGCCTACCTTTAACATAAAGTGTACATATATTAATATTCAAAACGGTAGCAAAAATCTGCATATATCCACCATTTTATACATGGTGGCACTAAATAGGCTTGTATTTGCTGTACAAAGAGTGTCTTCAATAAAACTGTTATTAGCCAGTCAATAACAAATCTATGAAATAAAACATTTTATAGAATCATAACAAATATCCTGCGTGACATCCCTTAATCACAAGACAATAAGAAATGTGTAATTATATCAATACAATTGTGTTGTAAAAATGGGCAATGATGCAAATTTGTTTTAAATGTGACTTTTGTAACAATTAAACTTATTAACTAGGTAAGTGTAATAATCTGGATACAGTTATTTAACTCTATGCCACAGTGGTATAATGTATTGTATACATGTATTATATCTGCACCTCTGTAAATCAACATACAGTATGTCCAGTTAGTCCCTTTTTAATTATACAAAAAGTTAAACAGGCGAGCATTGACGCAACAGAAACACAAAAATAAAACTGCTGTGCAGTCAACGGCATGTCTCGCCTAACCCTTGTCAATCTCCCCCAGCAATTAAAGGCCATGATCTCTCATTTCATTTCATTTCATTCATTTCATTCATCATATCTTTACACCCAATAACTTTTATACACTTTATATACTCTCTATACTCGACCTTCTCCATAAATCTTGTACTGGTATTTGATTATTGAATATAAAGACCTCATCACCACACCAGGACAACTGCCATGCAATGGCTCAAAGTGTTGGTTAGAATAAATGAAAAATGTAACCTTCTAGAAAATTCAAATGGTATTTGACCCTCAACCTTCTTCTATAAATTCAATTGTATTTGACCTCAACCTTCATTAACTTGCAGAAATATCTCCATACCTATTACCATGGACGGCGATTGGGGGGGGGGGGACAAGGGAGGACATGTCCCACCTCAATTTTTTTTTCTGGAATCACCCCCATGATTTTTAAAAACTCATATTATTATTTTTCTATTTATCATGGATTTTTGTTATCTGCGAAACCTATTCAATGGATATGTATCATTAAAATTGGTATTAAACGTTAATAATAAACACTGTAGGGCGGGGCTTTGAAAGTCAGATTTTCCACTTTTTTACAATCTTCCCGCACATGAGGTTATTATTTTGCCTTCAGTGTTTTTGTCCTCCTCCCCCCCCCCCACTCATGACATGAAATCTCTGCTCATGATTATACTTTAAAATTTCTCCCAAAAAAGGGCAAAATAAACCTCATACCTCCACTGGACATAAGTACCATGACTAAACATGACTAAACATGACTAAAATATGGCAAATTATTGCACAGTTTATTAACCTTTAACCCTTGACCTTTAGCCTTGATCGCTTGACAGAACTGTTCTATTATTGCTAGCCTTCCCACGCAGCAACATCACCATTGGACACTCCTTGCTGTTAGTCATCACTGAAATAATGCTGAATAAGTCAAAGTTCAGTGACCTTTGACCTTTCTCACTTTTTATGTATGTTGGCAAAAATATTCCACTACCCATTAATGACCTTTGCACCATACCACTATACTGGCCCCCCCCCCCAATGACAAAAGGGCATAATTGACATTTTTTTTTTCAAAACTAAGTTATATAGTGTAGGGGACTCAGTACATATCGTCGGTCGTATGCCAAAAGGGCCTTAACCCTATTTTACCTTTATGCCCGAAGGGCTTAATGAGTACTCAAAACTTGTGGTGTTAACACCCTTTTGGCAGGGAAGTAAAATAGGGTTAAAACCCTTTCAGCATAAGACTGACGATATTAAACATGTAGAACAAAAAAAAATATTAAAGGCACTGTATAACAATGTTTCCTTTGTAAAAAAATGTGAGCTACATGATTCCCCATGCCAGTAGTGTCTCTAATCAAGTATAAAAATGCATCCCTGAAAAAAATAACAGTTCAAAATGATCATTAAGTGTTTTAAAAGAGTAAAAATCTTTGAGAGATTATTCCACTTTTTCCCCACAGACTGCTGTGTTGTAGATTTTTCCATCGGCCGAAAATAATTCAGGTGCCGATTTTTATATGTACATATTTCACCAATGACAGCATAACTGTCTGAACTTTTGTGTTCTAGGGTATTTATTTGTCTATTCAAACACTGTCAGATAATTATGTCAGATAGCAAAGTTTGACAAGTTTTTAAATGGGTCTTCCACAATGTTATATAGTGTCTTTAATTAGAAGTGTCCCTTTGTTTCATAATCGCCTTGTTAAAAGGACACTGAATACGGCTTTACATGTTGAACAAAATACATTTTGCTCAATATCTCCAAAACACCAAAATGTCAGTTATGCCCTTTTGTCATGGGGGGGGGGGGGGGTCAGTATACCATTGGGCACCCCTGGTTGAACGTCTGAGAACGTCTGAGATATGGCAATTAATTAAGCAAAGTTAATTGACCTTTGACCCTTAACCCCAGGTAAATTTTTTCCCAAAACTAATCAGTTCATCAACAACTCATGATGTATGCATGGGACAAGTAAGTTCACAAATTCACCCACAGGTAGTCCAGATATCCTGATGAGTTCAGGGTGTACGGACGGATGGACGAACAAACTGAAAACTTGAAGCTCAGTGACATGATTGGGAGATAAAAAAAAACGCTTGTAGAACCAAAATGGTTGAAAGATATACCAAAAGTACACCAGCTGGAATGGATCTCCTGGCTGGAAGGATTTGTCTTGAGTTTGTTTACTTAAGGAGAATCAAGCATGAACAGACTAGCAGTTTAATTCTATCGAGGCTGGAGAGAATTAAATTCCATAGACAGCTACACTACAGATTTGTCTGTTACAAAACATACTAATGAAGGTTATTTTAAAGTGAGTCAACCTTTGACTAGAAAATATTCACAGTAGAATCCTTGCATAGTTTACCTGATTCTAGAATAGTTTTACCCCAAGTTGAGGACTACCCCCAACCATCTCATTTACCTTTAATATCTCTGGCCCCTTAGGGGCAAAGAAATATAAAGAGAGTTCAGCTGTCAGCACCAAAACTCCAATGGTCATTTTCAAACAATCATTTTCGACAATTTGAAAATCTTAAGGGCTCATATCTTCCCACGTGGAGGTTATGAATGGATGATGACTTATTAGGTATAATGTAGGACTGGCATGTGTCATTACCAGTTTGATTTTGGAATATCTTACAATTATTGGAACAAATAATTATGATTAAAAAAACGGTGCGTGAGTGACACGACAAATTTTGGACATGGGTGTCTGACCGTTATCGGTTATGGTAGGATTTGTACCAAAGTAGTTCTCCAAAAGTACCATGAGTCCTAAAACATGTGCATAATTAGATTACCTATCTAACATATGTAGTCACAATCAACCATTCCCTCTCTCTGGCAAATGGTCCCCCATATATGCCATGAGTGACACGACAAAATGCAAAAATACCCACATTAACATTAATTACCCTTGTACTAAATTCACTGTGTTACGACATATAATAAATTATTTTATGTAATTTTCATGGAAAACTATCATCTAAGATATCTAGTTTCAAAAAATATTGAAGCCTATTGATTTCTTGCAAGTTTTAATTTTCACCCTCATGTCCACTTTTGTTTGAAAATGGCCCAATGTGCCTTACCGGTTTTTACCTGCTTGATAATCCCATGGATATATTCACATTAATCCAAGTTATGCATGAAATAAAGTACTTCATGATGAGCATTTTAAAATAAAACAGCAAATTCTTTGGTTTCTTCCATTATGGTACACTCCAAATTAAAAATCCTTAAAATAAATCCTGATTGACTTTAGTTAGGGACCACTCAAGTTTTGGATTTAGATTTAAATCATAACAATTTATATTTAAGTCACAAATGCTTGAAATTTAAATCATTAAGACTTAAATCTAAATCTACAAATCGATTGGTCCCAAATCATAGTCATTCAGGATTTATTTTAAATCCCTGTAATTGAGAGTGTATCACATTCATGTGATTGTAGATAACATGGCAGATAAACTTTCTGTTTAAATATGGATAAAATTTGGATATATATAAATGAAATGATCTCCATAATTATACTTTAAAAAAAAATGCCACTGACCTGTTGTTAGAGTAGCAGTAACTGCAAATACTTATAAAGCATTACATAATTTTACAATTAGACACTAGATTTGAGATAAATACCGGTGCGACTGTACACTCTCCGATCTCTAAAGACATTTGTGAAAATTTTATGGATGCCAGCATCCAAATTGTCACTACAACTGTGATAAAACAACGTTACCCAAAAATATGTGTGATTTACAATATCCATACAGCATATTAATTCTTATATATGTATATATATATATATGATGATGTGCACCATCGAGATGAAATTAAAGAATAGGGCAAAGGATCAGTTAACCCATCGGTGACTACTGTAAAACCAGAAATGTTCGCGAGCATTTAGCTTTTGCGAATTTCGCGAAGAGTCAAGATTCGCGAAAGTAAAATGCACGTGAAAGATTGTGTATACCATACAGTTGGATAATCCAACTCTTTGGTATACACAACTTTTTTTATGACAATACAAGACTGTGTACTGTACAAGTCAAATGACTCAAGATAATGGTGCACGGTCACTTACGATGGTCGCAATGCACTTCTACATTTGATAAAATGTAGTTTCAGAGGCATTAAAACAAATGTTTTCTATAAATTGTTGAAATAATTTATTAATAAAACACTCAAATGCTTCTTCCTAGCAAATTTCGCTATTCATGGTCGGTGATTCATGGAATTTTTATGCACGTGAAATGGCCGTCAGCTCCTATTCGCGAAAGTTTCATGTCGCGAAAGTATAGTGTTTTACAGTATTTTATTTTGTCAAAACACATATTCTCCATAGATCTCAGGCCAAGATATTTCTAGGCTAAGTCTTCAATGGATTAAGATAGTTTGTAACGGAACAATTTATACATGTACATTTCTCCATATCTCACAAAACTCTGGAATAGAACAATACATTTTACCAAAAATATCAACCAATATAGAAGTGGGAATATATCCAGAAATTAAACAGCCCAACAACATTGTACAGATGACTTCACAAAATTTGACCTCGTACAACTCGTATTATTGCCTATTTCAAATATTTTGGACAGTCCCAATGTGCTTTGTGGATTGTCAATACGCAGTTTTTCTTCTAAGTCGAATTTTCAACTTGAATTCCACCTACCTCGAACATATTTCAGAGTCCCAATGGGACCAAACATGTTATAAATCATTCACCTAACTCGAAATGGCCACAACTGTAATTCTTCATGGTCTTAATAAATTGACCTTTTGATCATTGCTTGTCAGTTATCTGAAAAAAATGTCATAAATCTCCCATTCCCTTTCTGCCTTTCATATTTTCCCCCTACATAGACACAATCATGAAAGTTAGCCCCCATTTTCCTATACATGTATTTCTATCATAACACTGTGTACAAAACTGTTACTTGAATACCGTCTAAGTTGAAGTGATTTGTTGGGTTGGTGACTGTACTTTCATATCATTGTATGTTGTCATTTCACAGAGTGAGTGTGGTATTATTTTGTATTACCTGTATAATTTTTTTGTAAACCAAGAAATAGCCGTGACCCCAAAACCGAAGAAGAATTCCGCACAAGGAAAAGAAATTCACTAAAATATTACAGTTTTAGTGTTTTGTGTGACTGATTGTTGCACGACATCTTGTTCCTGGCTATACTGCACCATAATGTGAAGGTAAGAATAGAGAGTATTGCGTACTTTGAATTTCAATGCATTACTCATCTATTGCTGTTCCTGTTACTTGCTGCCTCCATATTCCTTTAACTCATAACATGCCAGAGGATTTAAACCTCTATGGACTTTATCAGCGTGTTTCATTGAGCCTACCGTATTTATCCGGATAAAATTTAACCGGCTAATAGCAGAGAAGGTCTGTTTCTATTGGATTGCGTTTTCCGCAAAGCACGATCGATCCTACCAGGATCGTACGATTACCGGCTAAGAGTCCGATGACCTGGGATGCCGCAAGGTATTGTGGAATGACCGAGGTCAAATTTTTTGCTCAATCAAACATACGCGCGCTGCAGCCAGGGGTTATATATTCCGATCACATGGTTTTGTTTATTTCTGGTTTCTCACTGCCAAAAGACGGATAATGGCGGAGAAGGTCTGTTTCTATTGACGTCTTACCGTATCTTTCTCCGCTATTATCCTGCAAAAAGCAGGATAAATACCGCCGAAACTTTCTCAGCTAAAAGACGGATAATGGCAGAGAAGGTCTGTTTCTATTGAGATCTTCTACTCCATTAGCCGGTTCATTCCGGAAAACTAGCTTCAATAGAAAAACGCTGTATGTGTACTATGTGGTGCAGATCTGTGACTTCCGCACATTAAGAGTCAATGTGTCACACCTTTTTGAATAATGCCACATAATGCAGCTTTTGAGTACATCATCAACTTCACTCAGCTATAACTTTTTTTACGTATGCATGTTGGAGGAAAGTGTTGGAAACAAGAGTTGTGGACAAAAGTATACCCATTCTAATTACGAAATTTTTATTTTAATTTTGTTAAAATTTATGAAGTTAGACTGAGCTTTGTGAAGTAATCAAGTGGTATCCCATTTCATACAAAAATCTGTGATATAGTCTTAAATTTCTAGAAAAATATCCAATGCAATCCTACCAATTGCATGCATGATTTAGTAAGGTCTGTCCCTGTACTATAAAAATGAAAGGACAAATCATCGGTACACAGCCACAAGGGCGCCATTGCTGTACAAATTATATAGCACTAGCACCCTTTTGGTTCAATACCGACAATCAGCCATACTTTTGATATTATTGGCACTTATCAAAAACCCCATTCAGATAGACCAAATTCGCCGGCTGTGAACCATCCATGTTACCCCTCCACTTTCTGTGAGAATGGTTTAAGCCCGCTCTGAAACACCTCCGGAGGTGTTTCAGAGCCAGCGAAAAGGAGTAGCTGATATGCTTCACCTTCTGTGTGAAAGGGTTAAGCTGGCTCTGCTACTCATTGCACAGTGATGCATGCAGGGTTTATCAACATCCGCGCCAATAAACAAAAGAAATCGCGCGTACATGTATATAAAATACACTTCCTGTTCCGGTATCGCGAGGCGAGTAGCAACTCCACCTTTCTGCTTGCTGCAAGAATAGTTTAAGATGGCGAAAAGGCACAGCTGCTACGCCTATTTTGTGCTATCTGAAGGGGGTTAATGGAGTGTTTTAAGACCGCTCTGAACCGCCTCTCCTACACCATTTTCTATCTGAATGGGGCTAAATAGGTACAATCTGTGTTGCAAAATTATGCCAGTGACACGTTAAGAGTTAATATTGATTCACAGTCCATAGTTGGACACTAAGACTAAGACTAAGACTGTTCTAGGTCTGGAGAAAGACCACTTTAAGTAAGTAATATTTTTGTTTAACTCTTAACGTGCCGGAGGATTTGAACCTCTATAGACTTTATGTGTATTACTTGGTGCAGATCTGCGACTTCGGCACGTTAAGAGTTAATACTGATACTTTGTATCATAATAATATCTTAACAGGTACATATTTATAATAATTGCAATTTGACTTTCAGTCATGATAATGGAATTCTGATAAATTTGACAATCGTCCAACTGCACTGG
Organism: Eucidaris tribuloides; assembly: GCA_001188425.1. Lineage (NCBI taxonomy): Eukaryota > Metazoa > Echinodermata > Echinoidea > Cidaroida > Cidaridae > Eucidaris > Eucidaris tribuloides. Next base: position 33,977 of record JZLH01S0209995.1, read on the forward strand.
TATGAGTTTTTGACCTTGTAAGCTTTGTTGAGCAGGTGTTCAGTTTTCATGAGATAATACCTGACTTTTCAGCCCCAAGGCCTTTGTGGGGGTGATGATTTATATGAATCTTCACATTAGGCCTAAAAAAAAAAAATTGGAGTAATGGCTCACCGAAAAATAGGGTAGGTAGGGCAGTGTTTTTTTTTTTTATAGGCCACTATTAGTGCCCGGTGCCTTCACTTTATGAACTATAAGCCTGCAATCGGCCAATTCAGAATCCGCTATTGCAATAGTTCATCAATGACATCATTCAAGCCAAAGTTGAGGACACTGAAAGTAGTTTTTGGCCCAAGTGTGCCCGTTACCTTTACTGCATACGACGCACTGTTGAGGTAAATTTAAACAGCTCGATCATCGCTAGCTACATGTAGTTAGCACGGCTAGAGGCCATAGCTAGCAAGGGTCCATATAGAAGTGCAAGAAGTGTGTTGTACGCGCGCATACGGTGGGAAAATTGCTGTTCTGTCCGCAACACTTCTGGGTTTTCAATTCGATCACAAAGTCAGCACGATATGCGATATCGATACTATCAACAGCAACACAAAGAAAGAAAAAAAAAAGGAGGGTCCGGCGGGTTATGCCAATACAACAAATTTTTTTTAGGCCTTATACATGATTTTGTCATTAATATTTGGTCAATAAGTTCACTTTGGGGTGTGCAAATCATGAACATAATCTCTATACAACTCTTCTACGTTCTGTCTCACTACCATGGCAAACAAAGTCCCACAGGATTTATACGAAATGTTCTTAACTCTTTGCATGCTGAATTGATTCTGAAGGGATAATGATGAAAAATTATTATTTTGATATTTTCTTTATATCTTGCTTTCCTTATTGCACCATTGATACTGGTAATTATTCTATAGATGTTACTTCAGCATTATGGCCACTTGTTAACTGTTCTGGTACAAACGTTAAAGAGAAAACTAATTATTACGATTGTTGAATTTAATTGTACGAGTGTGCAAAATTGCAACATTCGTGTGAAAAGGTTAAATGTGATAATGAAAGAGCAAAACATTTCTCTCATCTGGTGCCAGTTGCATCAAAAGTTGTGTTTGAATGCACTCTCTTAAATAAAATGAGTCCCTCATACATGATTTGGTTACTTGAGTGTTAAAGGCATTGTCAACAATGTTTCCAGTTTAAAATGTCTGAGCTACACAATTCCCCATGCTACCAGGGTCTCTGATAAAGGTCTTAAAATGAAGCCCTGAAAAAACTGCAGTTCAAACAATCATTATGTGGAAAATGACATTTCATTGAGCAACCATTCCAGTTTTCCCCCACAGACTACTATGTTGCAGAATTTTTTTCTGCTGACAATAATTCATGTGTTCATTTTTGTCCGTACATATTTTACTTGGGACAGCATAAATGTCTGAAGTTTTGTGTTCTAGGGTGTTCATTTGTCCATTCAAACACTGTCAGATATGTCAGATAACAATTGTTTAACTTTTCTTTTTTTTTTAATAGGGTTTCCACAATGTAATATAGTGTCTTTAAGTTGTGGTTGATCACAACTTTGTTGATGCAACATGCCCCAGAAGTGCACTTAAATAAATGACAGACACCTCTTCATGTTTAAGACACTTTGTACTGGCATCAGCGTTGGCTCATTTTTAAGAGTCCCACTCCGGACATTAAGTTCCGCAAATCACATTCTGTTTTTCCATGCCTGTAGCAAAAAAACATCGTCGCTCAAATGGAGACCATTCACTTGGCAAATGATGGGTACAGCTGCAATGTCTTTTAATGTTGACTCCACGTCAGTGTTGAATCCGAGACCACAGGTTTCCGAGACCGAGGCCGTCCCCAACCACTGCCTTCCCATAGGGTTTGTACACGAGACTCGGACCGAGACCAGGGCTGAGGGCTCCATAATTGGTCTTGAGTCCGGCCTCGAACACAATACTGTTCCACACCTTTCCATAGAGTTTATATGGGAGATTTGGATCAAGGCCAGGTCTTAGGGCTCCAAAATTGGCCTGGAGTCCAGCCTCAGACACAACACTGCCCACATGCTTTTTTAAACTATTCTTCAGCCAAAATGACACGTTTTGCTTGCACTCACTGAAAAATGATGGTCTCAGTCCTGTCTTTGCCTCCAGCTCGATTTCCATCACTGCTGCAACCCATATTCTTTTCAATAGTTTCTTTCGTTTAACTGGATATAAGGGACTAAGGTCGGCTGGCACCTGTAAGGAAAAGAATTTGAGAAATACAAGAAGAAAAGTTGGATATAATCATTTTAATCAAACATTGAGTTCCAAGTTAGGCATCTACCACCCAGGTTTATGGGCTAATGGTTGCAAAGTTACCAATCCTTGTGGAAACTTCCAAGTATTAACAGTTGAGCCTATTTGAACTTTAACTCTGAAGTGATTCTGTGTCTCTGACAGGAAACTGAATTGAACACAAATAAATGAGGGAATTCAACTTGATTTAACTTGAAGTGGTAGACATGCATAGATATTTCTTACCATATCTGTGCAATAAACCATCCAAGTTTGGTACAAATGGACTTATTATCACAAAATTATTAAAGTTTCTTGAGCATTACAGACAAACAGACGGATGGAAAGATGCCATTAAGTGTCTCGCTTCACCTCAGTAGCTCGACAAAAACTGATTTCTCCACATTGCAAGAAAGTAAATGAAATTTACATAAAGGTAATCAGCATCTGATTAAGTGTGGCATCATATACGCCTAACTTTTCAGGAAATTTGGTTTTTAAAATCAATATTACTTAACTGCAATATTTATCTGTTCATCCCAGTAAGATTTATCCAAGCTTATAACATTTCACTGATGATTGACGTACGCTAAATAACAACTTTTCAAACAAAATTGGGACATGCACATCCTAATGCAAGTGCTTAGCAGAAAATCCACCAAAATATTGCATATATATGATTTGTGTACTCATTTATTCCTGTATTTCTCCCGACTAGTAATATTTCTGCCACTTTCAAAAAACAAGGAGATATTACATCAACATCCTATTAGTGTTGGGAAATATTTTGATAATATCAAAATTATTTGATGTTGAAAAAATATCGAATACATGATAATATGATCTCTTGATTATTTCAAAATATCGCCGGAAGCACAATATGGCCCAAAATACTATCGATTATGAAAATCTGATGGGGTAAATACATGCACTGCAGTGGGAGGGACCAAGAAATCCCCATAGCTATGAATACTCTGCACATGAGCGCTACTGCCTGTAATCATAAACATGTAGGTAAAAACAGGGAGGTGGGAATAAAAGAGAGACCTCCATGCTATTTAGCTATCAAACTTGTGGTAGTGCACAAGCAGTTGTGCATTTAGTATAATTGTCAACAAATAATAGCAACTCTGTCAACACACTGCCCACCAAAAATGCTATTTATAAACAATCGGCACCATGAATCTCCCGATCTAGTTACAAGAAGGTCTACAGAAAGCAACATTGTTTTGACCATGTTTTGATAACAGCCCTACAGGGCGCACTGTCAATTTCATATCTTTTCCTATTCATCACAAATCTGTTTTTCAACTTAGGCGATATATCGTGTTATAAAATGGTCACGTACGTCCTAATCAAATGATTGGTTGAGACCTATCACGTGACCAGTCTTTTATTTTACCTAATGGCAAAATTTGCTAATGACCAGTGATAATGACCAGTACTAATGACCGCTGTGGTTTCCATACATTAATCGTCCGCGCGCGCTGTCGGCGATCATTAGTAACTGCGCGAATTACGCTTACGCACCGACGGCAGGATCATGCGCGTGTACGTGTAGGTGTACGTGTACGGTGTGTACGGCGATCGTAAAACATCACTCGAAATATTGGCCAACGCCGATTGCTGTCAAATGAAGAAATACAGGAATAGTTTAGCGGAACTGATGCATTCACCACTAAACAAGGCTTACTTCGGTTTCTGAAAATTTGAAGCATAAATTAATCGACTTCCCAGCACAGATTGCCTTCGACAAGGTTCATTTGAGGTGCCGTACCGTACCGGTCTAGTTAGGTCAGTTTGTTACGCTAGCGCTGCCCACGGCGTCGCGACTACTGTGAGTAGAATTAAACGTGCAAACTTAAGATTTTCCCTTGAAGAGGCCCCTTCAAATTCTTATATCGAGTAATTCCGGCCTAGGAATTGATTGTTGAAGAATGCCAATGGCGAACGTTACAGTTTCACGTCATTAAGAATACTATGGATGCCAGTAGACCTATGTCTAAACGTAGGTCAGGACTCGGGGCTTGTCTCGGGTCTAACGTTAGAGTCTAACTGTACCGTTACATCATGTTTTCCATTATTATCAAATGACAAGGACGTACGAGACCATTTTATAAAACAAATAATGCACATCATTCTGTCAGGTATTAGTTAAAATAATCTACACTCGGTAACTGCGAAACAGTCCAAAACACACTCGGCTATCGCCTCGTGTGTTTCAGACTGTTCCACAGTTACCTCGTGTCGATAATTTTAACTAATGCCCTCAGTGATGTGCATTATTTGTATATTATCGACAACATTTTTTCCATGGTAATCGAATGAGGTTTAATCAAATATCCCAGCTCTACACCCTATCAGGACAACTACCGCGGAGGACAACTCCCCCTGGGACAACTCCCACCTGACAACACCCCCAGGAAGATGTCCCCCCTGGAGGACAAGTTAGGCCCATTCGGGCCAGATGAGCTAAAATTATGTCTTGCACACCATCTTCACCCCAGGACCAACGTATGCCTCAAATTTCAAAATCTTTTACCATAAACTGAGTTAGTAGATCAATCTGTAAGATTTGCAATGGACTGCCTGCCCAACAATACATAGCCTTTTGACAAGGCCTTGTGAGTGTGGGTGTGTCCGTCACGCCTTCAAAGCCTCGGAGTAGTAGTTGTATCCCGCGTGCCTATAAAGAGACCAACCATAATCAGGGCTTGACACAAGCACTTGCCCGCTTGCCCAGGGCAAGTATATTTTGCTTCTGGGCAAGTAAAAATTTTGAACTGTAAAATCAAGAGAGTATTAAAGACTTGTATTTTTCAGTTCCGATTCAATTTTGTGTAAATTCTAATTATGTAGAATCTTTTAAACACTTTTAACAAGACACAGTCTCTACAGTAACACAACTAGGCCTAGAAAATTATGATTTTCGGCAAGTGAAAATTTTGTTCAGGCAAGTAAATAATTGAAAAAAAAAAGTTCGCTTGCCCCGATCGGGAAACCAGCCAAAAATGTTTAGTGTGGAGCCTTGCTATAATGCCTACACTCCTCACGCACCAAAAGATTGGCTGTGGGCTTCACCCCTTGCTGGGGTAGTCACTGGGGTTAGCGTGCTTACGGGGGATATCAATAAGCCCGGAGGCCTTGATCAAAGGCTAAACCATACACTGATTCCTTCATACCCCTTCAAACTTCATCTGGCAGGGGCATTACAAGGCACAAACAACCTTTGACCTTTCAACAATGAGATCTAATCAATTTATTGTTTATGTACTTTAACATAGGCTTATACAGCATCTGTATTTACATGCAATCCTATGCATCTTATCTTAATATTTTATTTGTTAAATTTCAAGGTTAAGATTGCCTTTATAGTGGTTTTAAGTTGTTTAGTTGAATTAGTCGTGTTAGAAATCATATATTTGGATATCAAAATCAGTCAATTTGGGCAATTTAAAAGTTTGACCTTTGACCAAAAGTGCATTGACCTTTCCACATTTCTGGTCATAGTGACTTAACGGATGGTCAAACAAAGGGCAAACTATACCTTTTTGGATTTTGCTTGACGAGTAATTTGGTGTGTAATTCAAACCAATTAGACCATTTTTCAATTTTGACCCCTGTAGAACCCATTTTGACCCCTGCCACAAAATGCTGACCTTTTGACGAGGGTTACCCATGCCATATTTGTTTAGTACCCTTCAGACAATCCAAAACCACTTTCAAACCTTTGTCCCTGTGAAAGTGTCACAGAACCTTAACATTGTTCCTCTACTATAGTACACTCAATGAAATAACAGAATTGACTGAATTCCCATCAGTAGTTCTGAAATTACAATGGTAATGAGTACTCTATATACAGGTAGACACACATGGATGCATGCATGCATACACACATTGAAGGGCCACTGAATCAACACACTGAAAACATGATACCA